>JAFEMH010005050.1:0-179948 GCA_022495995.1 Adenophora triphylla var. japonica | reverse complement strand
AAAACAATGATGGCAAAACAAATTGTCTTTGTGACCTTTGCTTTTGTGTTTTTAAAACATTTTTTCTTTTCAACTTTGGAAGAACTCTCACTTCTTTGACAAAATTGTGACCTCAGCTAGCCAAATTGAGATTTTCCTTCGATTACCCCAATTAAGGAAACTTTTTTTCCAACTCGGCCTTACCATTGTTAAGATTAGTTTGAATTTCGGTTTCTCTTTTATGCTGATTTTGAACTTTTCACACTCGATATCTTTCTTTGTGAGTAAAACTTCCCGAAACTTGGCTATGGAGTCCTTTTGAGAATCACTCTCCTTATATAAACACTCAACCTCGGATTTTGGTTGAGATTTTAGTGGTGTTTCTCATTTACCTATTTAAATACCTTAAGTTGCTCCGTACGTTTAGCCCGTTTCAATGTGGAGTTCGCGCTAGGTATTGTGCAAGTCCTCATGGGTAGCACACTCTTCGTGCTTATGTATCATTATTAAATTCACCTGTAGTAGAAGAATTCAAGCGGTATACACCTTTGTATTATCGGTTGTGTAGTCGGTTGTGTGGCAAGTTGTGCGATCGGAGTATTGCACCTGACTTCTACATCAAATCACTATCGAGATAATGCTTGATGCGAGATGAGATGCCATACGAGACATATTTGCGGTCTGTTCATCATCAGCTGTGAGAATCGGCTAAAATAGAGGCATGAGAAAACTCATTCTCCTTTTCCTTAAAGTATTGGTACATTCATTAGCAAAATATCCAAAACCTTAACAAGCCCTACTGCTTGAATTTGACTTGATGGGCCTTTTACCTTCCAAAAAAGGTTTCTTCTGATGCTCTCCCTTTTAGATGATTGCTTAGGTGGAAGAAGAGGAGAGTATGATGAAATAGAAAACTTTGTTGATCGTTTTCATTTTCAACTTGTTGTTGAATTTTTGTATTATCAATTCCACGCTCGTCTTACTCCCCCAAGTTAGACTCAATCTATATCATTAGGCAGGGTTGAACAAGATCCTGAGATACTTTAAGAGCACTCTCAAGATCCATTAAGTTTGCTCTGCCTTTAGCCTCTCTTTGTACCCCGAAGATTTAATTCAAAATTTGTTTCAAAATAACCAGGATGATATCAAGTCCAACGGTTTGAGGACATGCTGAGTCTCCTCAATCACATGAGAGATTTTCATGTTAAACTTTTCGGGAGGGTTCTAAGAACTTTTCTAACAAGTCTCGAATTGGATATAGATTCACCCCGATGAAAAAGATTCGATTAGAGATGTCCAATAGCTTAGCCCGAGTACTCTTTTATTGTTTCATTTTCTCCGTCCTTAAAGTTTCAAATTTAGACATCAATGTTCTTAACTTAGTTTTCCTAACACTAGGCTGGTCCTTCACAATGAAGTTGAAGTATGTCCCATGCCGGTTTGGCAACCATTTGAGTTGAGAACAAACTCTACAATGTGAGGATCCACATGAGTACGAGATTGCTCCCATTGCCTTAGCATTATAATTGGCCGGTCTGCGATTTCCTCGAGAGTCCAAGTATCTATGGGTTTAGGACACATAAATTTTCTCTTCCTTGCCATGAGATGTGTGGATGGGGTAAGTTCAATTACGGGTGCGGTATAGCCATTAACAACAAGACTTACCCACGCTTACGATGATCCAATATACTTTATATGCATAATCATTTTCGATTTCCAAATGGTATAGTTAGAACCATTTTAGAGTTGGCCGGTTTTATTACGATTATGTTGACGAGTCCATCTTCGCTACTTTCAAGGATCGATCTCGGTTGAGTCGAGGAAGCTGAGGCTCTGATACCAATTGAAAGATTTGTAGCAAGGGCTTTGTAACCGGTTGTGCGATGGGTAAGTCGGTATAGTTGTTCGCACAACTATCCAACACAACTTACGAAACAATATTTTTCTAGAAAATTACTTAACTAAACGGGGTAAATACGGCGGAATAATAACGAATTAAACAGCTTCAACAAAGAGACTATGCTTCTTTGGAAACCTTTTTCATAAAACACAACCTTGTTTGAGAACAAGTTGTAACAAAACTTTTAATGAAAAGAAAACAAATTACAAAAGACCAAAGACCAAAAGAGTTCTAAGGCTAGAACTACTAAACACTTTAAACAATCTTGAAAGATACAATCTACGATCTTTCAAGATACAAGAATAAAAGAAACACTCAAGGATTTTTCTCAATTGCTCGGTGTAACCTCTCTTTGAATGCATAAGAATGAAGGAGATGAAGCTTGCTTTTTTATAACCGGTTGACTCCTTATTTGACAAGAGTCAATCTCCTTTGAAATCCGAAAATCACATCAACATTCCTTATCTCCGCAATCTTTTTCCTCCCCCCTTGAGAAGTTACCCAAATAAAATAAACACTAACTAAAAATAAGAAGTCAAATATTAGTAACAACTAAATCTATATTTACAATTAATTTCCTAATCTAATTATGTAAAATATACAAACCATAATTATAAAAATAAAAATTAAATATCCAAGAGTATTTATACTCTTTGGAGGAAAACTACTTTTGATGCATTCTTCATTCCTTTGGCTAATAGTTCTTCAACAATGGCATTGAACACCTGGCGCACCTCTAAAATGGAGGTTTGTAGCCTAGGAGAGAAATCATAGTTATTCTTCAATCGAGAATCATATAAAAATCCCTTTTTATTCCGGTTGAAATAGAATTTTTCCCACTTAAGATTGGAAAGAGCCCAAGCCCGTGGTCATACGCTTGAAATACAAATTTTCGGTTGATTTGCACAAAAATCTTGCCCTACATGCTTGTCATCTTTCGCTTCTCTCCTTGTTTCTTTTTGCAAATCATCATAGTTACTCTGGGAAACTTACTTTTTGTAAACTACAAGCTGAAATTAAGAGTGCAAAGAAATTTGTACATTTTTGCATTACAACTGCACATTAGCGTTGAATTGATCATCGAGAGTATGTAATCATCGATCCCATGCCTCTTGACCAGCATTATTCATTTCAAAGGAAATACTTTTTTATGTAAATAAGTCATAGAATGTATTTGTATTTAATTTCCATCACTAATCATAAGCATTGTTCATTTAGGAATGCTAGATCTTTTCAAATTTGAAATTAACCCACCATGATCATGAGCCAACATTGTTACAGCACATGGTTCTTAGGAGTGTATATATTTTAATGTTATTTGAAAATAATTTTTTCTTTCAATTAAGAGGAAAACACCCTTTAAACTTACCAAAACAACCTTGGAAAAACATTACGTACTAACCAAATTAGATTTAGAATAAAAAGTTCATGTTAGCGATATTATCCCAGCCATCGAGAATTGATAAACACTTGTTGTATGTAACATGTAAATATCCTATGTCACTCACCTTAGCACCAATTGATTATGAAGAGGAGTGGCTCATGATCTTTATTTACTCAAATAATTGCTCCAACAAACCTCAACCAAAGAAAATCTATTCCACTAACTTTTCTTGTGAACTAGTATACCCCCCACCACTCACATCAAGGGGCGGAGCTACATTGTGGCCAAGAGGGGCGGTTGCCCCTCCTTGACTTTTTTTTGTTTTCAATTGTGTTTTTTCGATCATTATTCCATCCATTTCATCTAAAATTACACTTTAGTTTTAGACCTGAAGATTAAGTGTACGAATTATATTGAATAAAGAAGTATTAAAACAATTTCATTTAGAAAGTGTAGTTTTCATTTTAGAAAGTGTGATTTATAACGAGACACCAATGAGGTAAAGAGTGTAAGTTTTAGTGAGACGGAGAAGTATATGTAGAAGTAAAATATTTTATATTTATGATTTTCTTTAGCAGGTAAGATTTGTAAATGTTGAACCTTTTGGTACCGTGCTGAATCGTACGAGAGACCAATTAATTTATTATTGTCGTCATTAAAGTAGGTATTTAACTATGTCTAAAGTTGTATTGTATAGGAGAAACAAGGGTTGAAAGGAAAAAAAATGCATATATGAAGGGGCCCTTATAATTTTTGGATTCTAAGCTATTGGGCCTTTCTTGCACATGGTAATCACGACCTGTTTAATGGGTGTTTATCGTTTTATAAAGCATTAACTATTATTAATTAAGGGTATCCAATTTTTTAATCTTGAAAAATGTACTCTCTTCGTTCCTAAGTGAATGTCAATTATTATTATTTTTAAAAAATTATCTTTCGTTCCTAAGTGAATGTCAATTATTATTATTTTTTAAAAATTATCTTGCTCAAAAGCAAATTTGAATTTTTTTTTTGACATTCATTTAGATTTAAAGAATTAGGGAACATTACATTGTAGAAAACTTATGAAGTAATTGGTTTTTTTGAGACACTAACAAGATTCTACTTTCAAATTTTAGGATGTATACGCAACATTTAGGTGATTTCCTCGAATGGTGGTTAAATATCAGCATAAGATTTCCGGTACATGGATTGATCACTACTAGAAACTGGCCCATTACCGACGGAAAAGTCCGTCGGAAAAGCTCAATTTCCGTCGGTAATGTGGCTTTACCGACGGACTAAATCCGTCGGAGTCCGTCGGTAATATCTAGTTGGTAATGACGACGGAAAATTCAGCTAGTAATCCCAGCGGTCCGTTCGTCGGTAAACCCAAATTAATGGCCGGAATTGGTCCGTCGGTAGGAAGTCTGTCGGCCGTTCCACGGCGATATCCCCGGAGAGATTGCCGACGGACATGTCCGTCGGTAAAATAAGATACAATTACCGAGCGGACATGTCCGTCGGTAACGATTGTATAAATTTTTGACGGAATAGTCCGTCGGTAATGTTATTTATCATTTTTTAATGGATTTAGTTAACACCACCTTTAGATTTAATTAACACCATACGCCATCTTTGTAAGTTAACTCAAACTCATACTAGTACTTTGCCAAATATTTACACTTTGCTTTCATATTTAAAAAGTTTAAATGATCCTCAACGACTAATGTCACTACTAGCGAATACAACCCTAAGAGGGATGAGCAACGGAGCGGAGGGAGTGCTTGAGCATGATCGATGATGGGAGCATTAGCACTAACGGGGAGGAGCAAGAGCGCCGAAGCAAGAGTGCGGGGAGCGAGAAGCAAGATCAATGACGGGACCAGCGATGGATGCAAGAGTCGAATCCGAGCGAGAAGTTGGTGCGAGGTGTAGGAGGAACAGGTGTAGGTGGAGCAGGGATAATCACTGGAACACTGGCACTAGTGGAAGCGAAGCGAACAGGGGAGCATGGTGGAGCGAGCAGGAGCGGATGCATGTATATTTGCGGGGGCTAGAGGAGCGAGTGTAGGTGCGAAGCATGATCTATAGTAGACACTTGTCGCTGCTAGCGGAAGCCAGAGTGGAACGGGAGAAGGAGCTAGTGCGAAGGAACAGTGCGGAGTGCGAAGCAAGATCAATGACTCGAGCATGCTGTGCCACTATTGGAAGAAGAAGCGCGGGAGTAAGAGCGGGTGTGGGAACATGAGCATGAGCTAGAGCCGGAGCGAGGAGGAGATGCACGTACGGGTGCGAGGGTGGAGGAGCGGTGCGTGTGCGAGGTGCGGAAGCATGATCTATGTCGCTAGCGGAAAGCGAGAAGCGGGGAGCGGGAGTAGGAGCGGGTGCGACAGCAGGAGCGATAGCAAGATCAATGGTGACTGCGAACCCACCAGCCAGAGGAGGAGTTGGGGAGGGACGAGGACGCTCTATGGAAGCCCTGACACTCTCTGCTCAAGTACGAATTTCATCCCTAAAATTACACAAACATAAAAGATTTAGTATTCTAAATCTAATTGAAAGTAGGTTATGAATTTTATATCACTTGGAATACTCACCTCATCGTCTCTAAGACCGAAGCTCATGAACCATATGTCGCTACGTGGTACTCGTGGTTTGTGCTGCACATATATGTATCGACTCTTAAGGTAAGTGAGGTCCTCAGTGGTTGTCGAACCACGGGATCAATCGGATCATCGCCAAAAAGACATTGATGTATACGCTCAGGAGGTATACTTTCTAGTATAACATGCACCGTCATCTAGAGAAACAGAACAGTGGATATGTACATATCATCTACGGCGAAAATGACAATCGAGGGAAGAGAGGATAAGAAGGCATAAGCGATCACACTTACACTTAGAAACAAATTATAGAATAGAATAAATCCAGCCCCTCTAAGAAAGATCCCTTGTAAAGAAAAGAACATTTGCAGCGAAGCAAAAAGAATGGTCAGATAAGTCGGTGCTGACTTAAACTCTTTCGATATGCATTTTCCAAAAAAACCTATGACAATCGAGGGCCATTCTTTTTGCTTATTTGCGCAAATATTCTTTTCTTTAGAAGGGATCTTTCAATAGAGAGGCTAGATTTATTCTATTCTATAATTTGTTTCTTAGTGTAAGCGTGATCGCTTATGCCTTCTTATCCTCTCTATCTCCCTCGATTGTCATTTTCGCCGTAGATGATATGTACGTATCATTGTTTTGTTTCTATAGATGACGAAAAATGCATGTTATGCTTAGAAAGTATACCTCCTAAACGTATATATCAATGTCTTTTTGGCGATGATCCGATTGATCCCGTGGTTCGACAGTCACTTGAGGACCACACTTACCTTAAGAGTCAGATACAGACACAGGCACAACGGTTACGAGTATTGCAGCAGCGGGACATGGTTCATGAGCTTCGGGCCTTAGAGATGATGAGGTGAGTATTCCAGTGATATAAAATTCATAACCTACTCTCTCAATTAGATTTAGAAAACTAAATCTTTTATGTTTGTGTAATTTCGAGGATGAAATTTGTACTTGTGCGAGAGTGTCGAGGCTTCCATAGAGCTTCCTACTCCCTCCCCAGCTCCTCCTCTTGGCAGTGGTGGGTTTGCAGTCACCATTGATCCTGCTTCTGCTCCTGCTCTCGCACCCGCTCTTACTCCCGCTCCTACCTGCTTCCGCTAGTGACATAGATCATGCTTCGCACTTTGCTCCTCCGGCCACTTGCACTGTACGTGCATCTCCTCTGCTGCGGCTCCAGCCATGCTCATGCTCCCACACTTTGCTCTTGCTTCGCACTACGCTTGGCTTCTTCTTCCTCTAGTAGCGAGTGCTAGAGTCATTGATCTTGCTTACTTTTGCACTGTTCATACGCTCTAGCTCCTTCCGGCTCTTGCATCCACTAGTAGTTGAAAGCGTTTGCTTAATTTTTATTAGAGTGAAATGTTGAGAAAAATGCAAAGAAGAAAAACTAAAGAAATGGAAAGAAGCGACCATATCAAGACGAAAATATCCAAAACGCTATCACAAAGAAGCAAAAGCTTACAAAGTTTATGACTTGTAGCCACTAGTCCTATCTTTGCATTTGGCTAAAAGACAAGTATCATAAACTTGTCTCTTCTCTGGCGCATGCATATCTCATAATCTCTCTCTTTATATATATAGCATGGTCCATCACAAAAGGAATTAATTTGTTCTTAATTCACCATAATTACGTTTCTTCTATTTTATTTTATTTTGTCATTTAATACCCATTAAAGCTGGTAAATAAATTATTAAGTTGAAAAGAATAGTGGAAAAATATATTGATGAAAATATTTTAACCATTTAATGCTCCACAGGAGCACATGTCTTGAGAAATCTTTCAAGTACGGTCTTTGAGTTTTAGAACAATCGGTTTAGATGAATATGGGGTGGTGACATTAATTACGAAGATCTTTCATTTATCATTTATGATAACGCCTTATGAAAATGATGAACTATTTCCCAAGCTCACATACTATGATAGAACTCCTTTCATTCCTATCCGTTTCATTCCATTCCGTAACGAATAAAAACATTGAAATGGTTTTTAATTTCGTTGTACTTAATTATTTTGATCTTTTTATTAATAATTGACTTAATCTATTATAAGAGAGACAATTGAAGGTGCATATGCATTTGATAGGGTTCGAATCTTTGATCTTTCACATGAAAAAATATATCGAGATGCTACTTGAACTAGAGCTCTTTGGCAATTTCGGTGTAAGGGTCGTTCAAATTTCACTGTCCCATTTAAGTTAAGATTTGAGCACTCACCACTCTTTTTGGCAATACATGATTACTAATTTACACCATTTTAATATAAATAGGATAAACTAGTAAATTGATAATCACTAGCAAGCTCTTTTCCATATCAATAATAAATTAACTATTTTCATTTATGGTTCATTGTATATGGATGATTCTTTTGCTTATTATATTTTATTCAATAAGTGTTGATGAGCATGCTAATCGGAATGTTTTTAAATTATATTGATAATTAGTTTTAAGACCTGGAAAATAAAAATATGTTTAAAAAATTAAAAACAAACTAGGCTTAGAATTTGAACAATTCATTTTAACCCTAATTATCTAGTTATTATTTAATTATTAAGGTTTGCATATCTTTGTATCTCTCAAATTAAAAATGCATATACATTTTCTCCAATTCAGTAAGTGTCATGTTATCAAATTACATCAATTTAAATGTGTTTTCTTTTTAAGTTCTTGAAATATATTTCTTGTTTTATCATTTTCTTTTTTATGTCTCAAAAAATAGGATAGTTCTTGAGTAAAACGCGTTTTTCCTATCGCTTAAGAAAAACGTGTTTTTCAAAAACATGTGTGTGTTCCTTGTAAATGTCAGTTCTAATGTCACAAAGCGTCAGTAATTCACATTTATAAACATTTAAACTTAAATTTTAACACTTGTTAATGAATGGTGCCAATAGTAATAATGTTAAAGAATTATGTGTTAAAGAATGTTAGCGCATGTATCAATGAGTGGCAAAGCTTATGTTAAGGTGTATTAGCGTTAGTGTAAAAATTGACAATGTTAAAGAAAGTTGGTGCATGTGTAAAAGAGTGTATGTGCAAAATTGTGTTAGTGTTGGCGCAAAAAAGAGTGTCAATGTCGTGTAAGAGAGTGCCGATTTTTGTGTTAATTAAAGTGCCAATGGTAGTGTTAAAAAGTTGGGGTGGAGCCAAATTTTTTAAACGAGGGCAAAATTATTTTTAATTTAGAACATTATGATGTAAATTATAATTTTAGTTTAAATGGGGGCAAAAATAAAATTTAGTAAGAGAGAAAAAACAGTTTTCGATGGTAAAATCGTTTTTTTTTTTTGGTTAAATATTAGTACTAATTTGGTACATTCTAGAAGGTTAAGGGGGGGGGGGGGGGGGCAATTGCCCCCTTATTATAACAAAGCCTACTACCACCCATGTTAAAAAATGTCGGTGGTAGAGATAATAATTCTTGCTGTGTTATAACAAGTTCCAATTATTTGCAAAAAAATGCGTGTGTTTAAAACAAATTAAGGTTATTTATCAAAATGTCACCTCATATTTTAAAATAAGTTTTCGTTACTTATAAAAATATCATCGTGCATTTTGAAAACCATTTTTTCTAATCTTTTAAAAAAAAGCGTTCCCACTTATATTTCTGTTGTACAACCGCAAAAAAATTAACGAATAAAAAATCGACGAATTGAATTAGAATGTGAAACTGCAACCGTACTAAAGAAATTTTAAAAGGATGCTATTAATGCACAATTTCTTAAAATAATAAAGTTCAATCATATTAAACACTAAAAACAAACTGAGACCATATTTTTGAAACGATAAGACAAAAAGATATTTTTTATATAAATACTGTTGGTACATTCAAATTTAACTTATTTATACTTAATAATATATTCCCTCCGTCCTGTGGTAAGACCTCACTTTTGTCATTTTGGACGACCCATATAAAATTACAATTTCCTAAAATGACAAATAAACTTTACTATTTCTTCCACTCGTTCTTTCTCTTACTTTACTTTTATACTCACAACACCAATCAACATATTTTTAATTCTCATGCAAAACTCATCTGTAAAATCTTATACGGGACGGAGGGAGTATTATTTAATTGGAAAGGATAAATACAACTCTTTAGGGCTTACTTCTGTTTAAAAAAAAAACACTTTATTTGAAGGCATATATTTTGACAAATTCATTTTGGAATGGGATGATTAATATAATGAGAATCAAGTTTCACAATTAAGCTGTCAGCCATGAAAAGGAATTTGAGTCAACCTCCTAGGTGGTCCACGAATCTCTAGGGTGACATCAATATTAACTATCTAAATTAATTATCTAAAAGGGCCGAGAACTATGGTTTCTTGCGCGTTGCGTTATTTTTTCTTATTTATTTTAAAAACATGCGATGTTATCATACTTGATGCGGTGCTCTTGGTGGTCCCACTGCATACACTCCATTAATTAGGCAATAGAGTGTTCAGACTCATTATATGATTTACCATATATATATCCATCATATGTATGCTTGCTAGTTACATCTGCTCATTATCCTCCTCCCAGTTTGTTAGGTGTGGTGTTGCTCGGTGGTGCTAGCTTACGTAGGAAAGAAAGTGGCGGTGGTGGTGATTAGCAACTGTAAGGTTAATTAACATATCAATCCATTACATTACCTTGTGGCTGCATACATTTCTCATCTTCTTTCCTTCTCTACTTGGACATATTGAACAAGTAAATCAAAATTTTGTTATGAATGATAAGCCAGTATGCACCAAACTGAAATCTTACGTGTGAAGAAAATAACCATCATCCCAAAGACATTTTAATATCGGAACTTGTCACAATGCAAAGCATCACGAGAGAAGAGCCTGCATTTTCAAGATTTTATGTCATGAACCTGATAAGAAACTAGTCCTGGTTTCTCTCTCTCTCTGTCTATGTGTGTGTGTGTGTGTGTGAGAGAGAGAAAGAGAGAGCCTGAAAGATTTGTAGCTAGGACTGTAACCAGTTGTGCTGGTTTGTACAGTTGTTCGCACAACTGTCAACACAACTTACAGAACAGATTTTTTCCAGAAAATTACTTAACTAAACAGAATTAAATGCAACGGAATAATAACGAATTAAACACTTCAGCAAGACTATGCTTGTTGGAAACCTTTCATAAAATACAACCTTGTGGAGAACAAGTTGTAACAAAACTTACAATGAAAGAAAACAAACTACAAAAGACCAAAAGAGTTCTAAGGCTAGAACTACTAAACACTAAACAATCTTGAAGATACAATCTTTGATCTTTCAAGATACAAGAATAAAAACACTCAAGGATTTTTCTCAATTGCTCGGTGTAAATCTCTTTGAATGCATAAGAATGAAGGAGATGAAGCTTGCTTTTTATAACCGGTTGACTCCTTATTTGACAAGGAGTCAATCTCCTTGAAATCCGAAAATCACATCAACATTCCTTATCTCCACAAGCTTTCCTCCCTTGAGAAGTTACCTAAATAAAATAAACACTAACTAAAAATAAAAGTCAATTATTTGTAACAACTAAATCTATATTTACAATTAATTTTCTAATCGAATTATGTAAAATATACAAACCATAATTACAAAAATAAAAAAGAACTATCAAGAGTATTTATACTCTTTCAATCTCCCCCTATTTTTGTGATTATGAATAAAAACTGCAAAATCAAGATTATTCATTTCAACCATACCAGAATAGCAAAAAGATATCAAGAGTATAAACATACTCTTTCAATCTCCCCCTATTTTTGTGGTTCTGGTCAATACCTGTAATCACCACAATTTAGTATAAGGAAAGTTCGGCTTCCCCTAAATACATCTTGGCTCCATTCTATCAAACTCCCCCTAAACTGGTTGTATCTCTCCGTGATGATTATCTCATGTATCTCTCTTGATTGATCATCTAAGAGACATCTCCCCCTTGATTGATGATCATCTCCTCCTTTGAATGACAGTCTGAGAGACAACTTCCCCTATTCTCCCCCTTTTCTTTAGAGATTTTCAAAAGGTGTGCGCACATCCATGAAAATATCTGAAGAAACCCCTTTGAACATATGATCAGAGTTTCAGCTTTGGAGGAAAAAAACAATACTTACATATTTCTGAATAAACGGGGAATAATGATCACATGTGTAACCAGTTGTGAGCTGAGTTGTGCGCACAATTGTCCGAACAACAGCAGAGACAAGTGGAGAGATTAAAAAAAATTGAGATTTCCAGAAAGGCAGACCAATGTTGCTGATGATGGCTGGGAAGACGTGCAATTGGCACAGGAAACAAAGATAAACAAGGTATCCAAACCTTTTGAAGGATCAATTCGGGCAAAGAGATTATGAATTCAAAACCAAATGTTACCCGAATTTTGTGACCAATTGCAATACCATAGGAAATCCTTTCCACTTGGACCCTAAAAGATTGTTCCATTTAGATTTCCTTTGCACTCAAACCTGGACAAACACTCATTAAACATATTGTTAACCAAAAAATGATTAGCCCACAATTTGATGAAAATAATAAACAATCAAATGAATATTTCATGGGGCCAAAGATGTCCTAGATTATAATTACGCCTAGAATGATGCAAATTATGAGCACACAAGTGGAGATTGACCTCAATGAAGTGTGATATGATATGAATAAATTTACACAATGACACGATTTGACTTTACAAGAAGTCAATGAGATAACCCTCAATCATGTAGCCTCTAGAATGTCTCCAATATTGGCTTTGAATCAGTTATTGAGAAGGAGCTATTCACTCTCACACCATAGTGCTTACCCAAATTTTTATCCCAAGTGATGCAACAATAAGACATTGGCATTGAGCACATGAGTGGAAGCTTCAAAATAAATTGAGGCAGCTTGTTTTTCTCAGTGGCCTTAGATTAGACACCCACTCCATGATAATTATCACAAGGAAGTTTTAACAAGGGAATTTTATCACCAAGTTAGGAGGGATCTCACATTCAAGAGTTAAACACAGTGTTAAAGATGCAAATCAATCAAGTGATCACAAGAGATAAGCGTGCAGTTAATGAATGTAGATTTCTTTTTTTTGTGTGTTTTCTGTAATATACAATTATACAGAGATGCAGATAGATGTCCACACAGTTGTGCGATCATCCCAACACATACAATCTGAGAGACCTTTTAAGGAAAATCTCTCGAAAACAATGGCCTTCATGAAAACATCAATCAATCATTTATTAGTTTCAGCAAATTCACAACTAATAATTTTCTGTTCAACAATATTTCTAACAAAATGAAGTCTAAAATCTAGATGCTTAGGAGTAGAACATTGAACAGGGCCATTTGCCATTTCTATGGTACTTTTAGCATCACAAAAAATAGATAAAACTTTGTTTTTGATTTCATAGTCTTTGACCAAATTGTTCATCCAAAACAGTTTAATGCACTTATTTTCAACTGCAACAGATTTTGATTCAGCAGCTGATAGAAAAACAAAAGTTTGTTCCCCATTATCCCATGAATACAACTTATTTTCAAGACATAAAAATCCAACATTGGTGCTTTTGGAATCAATGATTATCTCCCCCCTCAAATGCCTTAAAACATGCCTCTGAATTAGATTCGTCATTGGCAACACATGAACGTACCAGATGATGTATGGAGTTCATGCAAAACAAACCTGCAAGGTCGCGTGTCGACCTTCTTTCCTATTGTTTTTATTCCTTCATCCACTTCCCCAATGATCTAGGAGGTAGGATGATTTCTTGTATTCTGGAAGGAATGTCCCTCTCTCTGCTTACTTCTCTTTCATCAATTTCAGAATCTGAACATTGGTCATCAGCTATTTGACCACTTGTGTTGTCAGTTGTGTGAACAACTGGTTGTACAACTGTTTGCACAGCAAACTTTTCTGCAGTTTTATTCACCTCTGCTGGTTCAGATTCGTCATTAACTGGTTCTGGCTTCCAAGTACAACCTGCAATATCATCCTCAACAGTTTTGACAATAAGATCAAGAGCATCATAAAAAATTGACTTAAGATATGAAAGATTTTCAACCAACTTGTAACAATGATCTGAGGTTCTTACTCCTGTCAAAACACATCTATTTAAATCATTGAAGACCTCACACATCTTCTTATCAAATTTGACATGTAGATCATCATCACACAATTGGCTTATGTTTATCAAATTATCCTTTAGCCCATCAACATGCAACACATTATGCAACCTAGGTAAACCTTCTACATGCAATGTACCTTTGCCAATGATCTTACCTTGAGTTCATCCACCGAAGTTGACTTTCCCACCTTTGAATGGTGCGTAGTCATTGAAATTTTCACGTGCCCCGGTCATGTGGCGAGAGCAGCCACTGTCAAAATACCAGGATCCTTCAACATTACTCTTAAGAGAAGTAGAAGGCCACCTGACTTGATTCACAATTTCCTTTCTTACCCGGCATTTTTCTTCTAGCTTTGGGCTATGTGTGTACAGATTGTGTGTTCGGTTGTGCACACAAGCTATGCCTTAGTGTTCACCATTCTTCATAAGTTCAAGTTCCTGTTTTAACTTATAGAAATATGGTCGAATGTGACCAGGAACAAAACAATGATGGCAAACAAATTGTCTTCGCCTGTGACCTTTCCTTTTGTTTTTTAAAACATTTTTCTTTTCAACTTTGGAAGAAATTTCGCCCACTTTGACAAAATTGTGACCTCCATAGCCAAATTCAGATTTTCCTTGATTACCCAAATTCAAAACTTTTTCCAACTCAGCCTTACCATTGTTAAGATTAGTTTGAATTTCAGTTTTTCTTTTAAGCTCAATTTTGAACTTTTCACACTCAATATCATTCTTTGTGAGTAAAACTTCCAACTTGGCTATGGAGTCCTTTTGAGAATCACTCTCCTTATATAAACACTCAACCTCAGATTTTAGGTTGAGATTTTCAGCAGATTGTTTCTCATTTACCTATTTAAATACCTTAAGTTGCTCCATACGTTTAGCCCATCCAACGTGGAGTTCAACATAGGTATTGTGCAAGTCCTCATAGGTAGCACACTCTTCGTCTTCTGGATCGTTATTAAATTCACCTGTAGTAGAAGAATTCAAGCAGGTATACACACTGTTATCAGTTGTGTAGTCAGTCGTGTGGCAAGTTGTGCGATCACAGAATTGCACAACTTCTACATCCGAATCACTATCAGACAATGTGATCTGAGATGAATGCCATATAGACATATTTACAGTCTGTTCATCATCACCAGAATCACTTAAGGACGCAGAAAAACTCATTCTCCTTTTCCTTAAAGTATTGGCACATTCATTAGCAAAATATCCAAAACCTTAACAAGCCCTACACTGAATTGACTTGATGGGCCTTTTACTTTCCAAAAAAGGTTTCTTTACAATGCTCTCCCTTTTAGATGATTCAACCGTGGAAGAAGGAGAGTATGATGAAATAGAAAACTTTGTTGATCGTTTCATTTTCAACATGTGAACAAGATCCTTAGATACTTTGAGAGCACTCGCAAGATCCATTGAGTTTGCTCTGCTAGCCTCTTGTACCCCAAGATTTAATTCAAAATTTGTCAAAATACCCAGGATGATATCAAGTCCAACAGTTTGGACATCCTGAGTCTCCTCAATCACAGAGTTTTTCATGTTAAACTTTTCAGGGAGGGTTCTAAGAACTTTGCTAACAAGTCTCGAATTGGATATAGATTCACCCAATGAAAAAGATTCGTTAGAGATGTCCAATAGCTTAGCAGAGTACTCTTTTATTATTTCATTTTCTCCCATCCTTAAAGTTTCAAATTTAGACATCAATGTTCTTAACTTAGTTTTCCTAACACTAGCTGGTCCTTCACAATGAAGTTGAAGTATGTCCCATGCAGTTTTGGCAACCATTTGAGTTGAGAACAAACTGTACATATGAGGATCCACATGGTCTGAGATTGCTCACATTGCCTTAGCATTATAATTGGCCAGTGCGATTTCCTCAAGAGTCCAAGCATCTATGGGTTTAGGACCATAGTTTTTCTCTTCCTTGCCATTAGATGTGGATGGGGTAAGTTCAATTATAGGTGCAGTATAGCCATTAACACGACTTACCCACGCACGATGATCAAGATACTTTATATGCATAATCATTTTCGATTTCCAAATGGTATAGTTAGAACCATTTAGAGTTGGCGGTTTATTACGATTATGTTGACAGTCCATCTTGGCTACTTTCAAGGATCGATCTCAGTTGAGTCGAGAGCAGGCTCTGATACCAATTGAAATATTTGTAGCAAGGACTGTAACCAGTTGTGCGATGGCTGGTCGGTATAGTTGTTCGCATAACTATCAACACAACTTACAGAACAGATTTTTTCTAGAAAATTACTTAACTAAACAGAATTAAATGCAGCGGAATAATAACTAATTAAACACTTCAACAAGACTATGCTTGATGGAAACCTTTCATAAAACACAACCTTGTTGAGAACAAGTTGTAACAAAACTTACAATGAAAGAAAACAAATTACAAAAGACCAAAAGAGTTCTAAGGCTAGAACTACTAAACACTAAACAATCTTGAAGATACAATCTCTGATCTTTCAAGATACAAGAATAAAAACACTCAAGGATTTTTCTCAATTGCTCGGTGTAACTCTCTTTGAATGCATAAGAATGAAGGAGATGAAGCTTGCTTTTTATAACCGGTTGACTCCTTATTTGACAAGAGTCAATCTCCTTGAAATCCGAAAATCACATCAACATTCCTTATCTCCACAAGCTTTCCTCCCTTGAGAAGTTACCCAAATAAAATAAACACTAACTAAAAATAAAAGTCAAATATTAGTAACAACTAAATCTATATTTACAATTAATTTCCTAATCTAATTATGTAAAATATACAAACCATAATTACAAAAATAAAAAATAAATATCAAGAGTATTTATACTCTTTCAGTGGCTACTTTTGATGCATTCTTCATTCCTTTGGCTAATAGTTCTTCAACAATGGCATTGAACACCCTGGCACCTCTAAAATGGAGGTTTGTAGCCTAGGAGAGAAATCATAGTTATTCTTCAATCGAGAATCATATAAAAAAATCCCTTTTATTCCAGTGAAATAGAATTTTTCCCATAAGATTGGAAGAGCCCAAGCCAGTGGTCATACGCAAAATACAAATTTTCAGTTGATTTGCACAAAATCTTGCCCTACATTACTTGTCATCTTTCCTTCTCTCCTTGTTTCTTTTGCAAATCATCACAGTTACTCTGAAACTTACTGTAAACTACAACTGAAATTAAGAGTGCAAAGAGGTTGTTTTGCATTACAACTCACAGCTAGCGTTGAATTGATCATCAGGTATGTAATCATCGATCCCACCTCTTCAGCATACATTTCAAAGGAAATACTTTTTATGTAAATAAGTCATAGAATGTATTTGTATTTAATTTCCATCACTAATCATAAGCATTGTTCATTTAGGAATGTTAGATCTTTTTCAAATTTGAAATTAACCCCATGATAAACAGCCTTGTTCTACTTTATGGTTCTTAGGAGTATATATATTTTAATGTTATTTGAAAATAATTGTTCTTTCAATTAGGAAAACACCCTTTAAACTTACAAAACAACCTTGGAAAAACATTACGTACTAACCAAATTAGATTTAGAATAAAAAGTTCATGTTAGCGATATTATCCCACATCGAGAATTGATAAACCTTGTTGTATGTAACATATACATATCCTATGTCACTCCCTTAGCACCAACTGATTATGAGAGGAGTGGCTCATGATCTTTATTTACTCAAATAATTGCTCCAACAAACCTCAACCAAAGAAAATCTATTCCCTAACTTTTCTTGTGAACTAGTATACCTCACATCAAGGGCGGAGCTACATTGGGCAAGAGGGGGCAGTTGCCCCTCCTTGACTTTTTTTTTCAATTGTGTTTTTTCAATCATTATTCCCTCCATTTCATCTAAAATTATACTTTAGTTTTGGACCTGAAGATTAAGTGTATGAATTTTATTGAATAAAGAAGTATTAAAACAATTTCATTTAGAAAGTGTAGTTTTCATTTTAGAAAGTGTGATTTTTAACGAGACACCAATGAGGTAAAGAGTGTAAGTTTTAGTGAGACGGAGAAGTATATGTAGAAGTAAAAATATTTTATATTTATGATTTTCTTTTAGCAGGTAAGATTTGTAAATGTTGAACCTTTTGGTACTGTGCTGAATCGTACGAGAGACCAATTAATTTATTATTGTTGTCATTAAAGTAGGTATTTAACTATGTCTAAAGTTGTATTGTATAGGAGAAACAAGGGTTGAAAGGAAAAAAATGCATATATGAAGGGGCCCTTATAATTTTTGGATCCTAAGCTATTGGGCCTTTCTTGCACATGGTAATCACGGCCTGTTTAATGGGTGTTTATCGTTTTATAAAGCATTAACTATTATTAATTAAGGGTATCCAATTTTTTAATCTTGAAAAATGTACTCTCTTCGTACCTAAGTGAATGTCAATTATTATTATTTTTAAAAAATTATCTTTCGTTCCTAAGTGAATGTCAATTATTATTATTTTTTAAAAATTATCTTGCTCAAAAGCAAATTTGAATTTTTTTTTTTGACATTCATTTAGATTTAAAGAATTAGGGAACATTACATTGTAGAAAACTTATGAAGTAATTGGTTTTTTTGAGACACTAACAAGATTCTACTTTCAAATTTTAGGATGTGTCTGCAGCATTTAGGTGATTTCCTCGAATGGTGGTTAAATATCAGCATAAGATTTCCGGTACATGGATTGATCACTACTAGAAACTGGCCCATTACCGACGGAAAAGTCCGTCGGAAAAGCTCAATTTCCGTCGGTAATGTGGCTTTACCGACGGACTAAATCCGTCGGAGTCCGTCGGTAATATCTAGTTGGTAATGACGACGGAAAATTCAGCTGGTAATCCCAACGGTCCGTTCGTCGGTAAACCCAAATTAATGGTCGGAATTGGTCCGTCGGTAAGGAAGTCTGTCGACCGTTCCACGGCGATATCCCCGGAGAGATTGCCGACGGACATGTCCGTCGGTAAAATAAGATACAATTACCAGCGGACATGTCTGTCGGTAACGATTGTATAAATTTTGACGGAATAGTCCGTCGGTAATGTTATTTATCATTTTTTTAATGGATTTAGTTAACACCACCTTTAGATTTAATTAACACCATCTGCCGTACTGTAAGTTAACTCAAACTCATACTAGTACTTTGCCAAATATTTACACTTTGCTTTCATATTTAAAAAGTTTAAATGATCCTCCAACGACTAATGTCACTACTAGCGAATACAACCCTAAGAGGGATGAGCAACGGAGGCAGGAGGGAGTGCTTGAGCATGATCAATGATGGGAGCATTAGCACTAACGCAGGGAGGAGCAAGAGCGCCAGCATGAGCAAGTGCAGGAGCAGAAGCAAGATCAATGACAGGACCACTGATGGATGCAAGAGTCGAATCCGAAGCAGAAGTTGGTGCAGGTGTAGGAGGAACAGGTGTAGGAGGAGCAGGGATAATCACTGGAACACTGGCACTAGTGGAAGCAGAAGCAGGAACAGGAGCATGAGCTGGAGCCAGAACAGGAGCAGATGCATGTATATTTGCAGGGGCTAGAGGAGCAGGTGTAGGTGCAGAAGCATGATCTATGACTGGAGCACTGTCACTACTAGCGGAAGCAAGAGCTGGAACAGGAGAAGGAGCTAGTGCAGAAGGAACAGGTGCAGGTGCAGAAGCAAGATCAATGACTCGAGCATGCACTGCCACTATTGGAAGAAGAAGCAAAAGCAGGAGTAAGAGCGGGTGTGGGAACATGAGCATGAGCTAGAGCCAGAGCAGGAGGAGATGCACGTACAGGTGCAAGGGCTGGAGGAGCAGGTGCATGTGCAGGTGCGGAAGCATGATCTATGTCACTAGCGGAAGCAGAAGCAGGAGCGGGAGTAGGAGCGGGTGCGACAGCAGGAGCGATAGCAAGATCAATGGTGACTGCGAACCCACCAGCCAGAGGAGGAGTTGGGGAGGGAGTAGGAAGCTCTATGGAAGCCCTGACACTCTCTGCTCAAGTACGAATTTCATCCCTGAAATTACACAAACATAAAAGATTTAGTATTCTAAATCTAATTGAGAGAGTAGGTTATGAATTTTATATCACTTGGAATACTCACCTCATCATCTCTAAGACCCAAAGCTCATGAACCATATGTCGCTACTGTGGTACTCGTAACCGTTGTGCCTGTATATGTATCTGACTCTTAAGGTAAGTGAGGTCCTCAAGTGACTGTCGAACCACGGGATCAATCGGATCATCGCCAAAAAGACATTAATGTATACGTTCAGGAGGTATACTTTCTAGTATAACATGCACCGTCATCTAGAGAAACAGAACAGTGGATATGTACATATCATCTACGGCGAAAATGACAATCGAGGGAGATAGAGAGGATAAGAAGGCATAAGCGATCACACTTACACTTAGAAACAAATTATAGAATAGAATAAATCCAGCCCCTCTAAGAAAGATCCCTTGTAAAGAAAAGAACATTTGCAGCGAAGCAAAAAGAATGGTCAGATAAGCCGGTGCTGACTTAAACTCTTTCGATATGCATTTTCCAAAAAAAACCTATGACAATCGAGGGCCATTCTTTTTGCTTCGCTGCAAATATTCTTTTCTTTAGAAGGGATCTTTCATAGAGGGGCTAGATTTATTCTATTCTATAATTTGTTTCTTAGTGTAAGCGTGATCGCTTATGCCTTCTTATCCTCTCTATCTCCCTCGATTGTCATTTTCTCCGTAGATGATATGTACATATCCACTGTTTTGTTTCTCTAGATGACAGTGCATGTTATACTAGAAAGTATACCTCCTGAACGTATATATCAATGTCTTTTTGGCGATGATCCGATTGATCCCGTGGTTCGACAGTCACTTGAGGACCACACTTACGTTAAGAGTCAGAATCTGAGCTGAGGCCTGACGGTTCTGAGTATTGCAGCAGCGGGACATGGTTCATGAGCTTCGGGCCTTAGAGATGATGAGGTGAGTATTCCAAGTGATATAAAATTCATAACCTACTCTCTCAATTAGATTTAGAAAACTAAATCTTTTATGTTTGTGTAATTTCAGGGATGAAATTTGTACTTGTGCAGAGAGTGTCGGGGCTTCCATAGAGCTTCCTACTCCCTCCCCAACTCCTCCTCTTGCTGGTGGGTTTAGAGTCACCATTGATCCTGCTTCTGCTCCTGCTCTCGCACCCGCTCTTACTCCCGCTCCTACTTCTGCTTCCGCTAGTGACATAGATCATGCTTCTGCACCTGCTCCTCCAGCCCTTGCACCTGTACATGCATCTCCTCCTGCTCTGGCTCCAGCTCATGCTCCCACACCTGCTCTTGCTTCTGCTTCTACTTCTGCTTCAGCTTCTTCTTCCTCTAGTGGCAGTGCTCGAGTCATTGATCTTGCCTTCGCACACACACTTTGTTCATACGCTCTAGCTCCTTCCAGCTCTTGCATCCACTAGTAGTTGAAAACGTTTGCTTAATTTTTATTAGAGTGAAATGTTGAGAAAAATGCAAAGAAGAAAAACTAAAGAAATGGAAAGAGCGACCAAATCAAGACGAAAATATCCAAACGCTATCACAAAGAAGCAAAAGCTTACAAAGTTTATGACTTGTAGCCCTAGTCCTATGCTGCATTTGGCTAAAAGACAAGTATCATAAACTTGTCTCTTCTCTGGCGCATGCATATCTCATAATCTCTCTCTTTATATATATAGCATGGTCCATCACAAAAGGAATTAATTTGTTCTTAATTCACCATAATTACGTTTCTTCTATTTTATTTTATTTTGTCATTTAATACCCATTAAAACTGGTAAATAAATTATTAAGTTGAAAAGAATAGTGGAAAAATATATTATTCAAAAATATTTTAACCATTTAATGCTCCCGGAGCACATGTCTTCAGAAATCTTTCAAGTCTGGTCTTTGAGTTTTAGAACAATCGGTTAGATGAATATGGGGTGACTGACATTTATTACGAAGATCTTTCATTTATCATTTATGATAACGCCTTATGAAAATGATGAACTATTTCCCAAGCTCACATACTATGATAGAACTCCTTTCATTCCTATCCGTTTTCATTCCATTCCGTAACGAATAAAAACATTGAAATGGTTTTAATTTCGTTGTACTTAATTATTTTGATCTTTTTATTAATAATTGACTTAATCTATTATAAGAGAGACAATTGAAGGTGCATATGCATTTGATAGGGTTCGAATCTTTGACCTTTCACATGAAAAAATATATCAGAAGCTACTTGAACTAGAGCTCTTTGGCAATTTCAGTGTAAGGGTCGTTCAAATTTCACTGTCCCATTTAAGTTAAGATTTGAGCACTCACCACTCTTTTGGCAATACATGATTACTAATTTACCCCATTTTAATATAAATAGGATAAACTAGTAAATTGATAATCACTAGCAAGCTCTTTTTCCAAATCAATAATAAATTAACTATTTTCATTTATGGCACATTGTATATGGATGATTCTTTTGCTTATTATATTTTATTCAATAAGTGTTGATGAGCATGCTAATCGGAATTTTTTTAAATTATATTGATAATTAGTTTTAAGACCTAGAAAATAAAAATATGTTTAAAAAATTAAAAACAAACTAGGCTTAGAATTTGAACAATTCATTTTAACCCTAATTATCTAGTTATTATTTAATTATTAAGGTTTGCATATCTTTGTATCTCTCAAATTAAAAATGCATATACATTTTCTCCAATTCAGTAAGTGTCATGTTATCAAATTACATCAATTTAAATGTGTTTTCTTTTTAAGTTCTTGAAATATATTTCTTGTTTTATCATTTTCTTTTTTATGTCTCAAAAAATAGGATAGTTCTTGAGTAAAACGCGTTTTTCCTATCGCTTAAGAAAAACGTGTTTTTCAAAAACATGTGTGTGTTCCTTGTAAATGTCAGTGCTAATGTCACAAAGCGTCAGTAATTCACATTTATAAACATTTAAACTTAAAATTTTAACACTTGTTAATGAATGGTGTCAATAGTAGTAATGTTAAAGAATTATGTGTTAAAGAATGTTAGCGCATGTATCAATGAGTGGCAAAGCTTATGTTAAGGTGCATTAGCGTTAGTGTTAAAAATTGACAATGTTAAAGAAGGTTGGCGCATGTGTAAAAGAATGTATGTGCATAATTGTGTTAGTGTTGGCGCAAAAAAGAGTGTCAATGTGGTGTAAGAGAGTGCCGGTTTGTATGTTAATCAAAGAGTGTCAATGGTAGTGTTAAAAAGTTGTGGTGGAGCCAGATTTTTTTTAAATGAGGGCAAAATTATTTTTAATTTAAAACACTATGATGTAAATTATAAATTATAAATTTAGTTTAAATGGGGGCAAAAATAAAATTTAGTAAGAGAGAAAAAACAGTTTTCAATGGTAAAATCGTTTTTTTTTTAAATATTAGTACTAATTTGGTACATTCTAGAAGGTTAAGGGGTGGGGGGGAGGCAATTGCCCCCTTATTATAACAAAGCCTACCTCCACCCATGATAAAAAATGTCGGTGGTGGTGTTAATAATTCTTGCTGTGTTATAACAAGTTTTAATTATTTGCAAAAAATGCGTGTGTTTTAAAACAAATTCAGGTTATTTATCAAAATGTCACCTCATATTTAAATTTTTAAAA
Source organism: Adenophora triphylla var. japonica (assembly GCA_022495995.1). Lineage (NCBI taxonomy): Eukaryota > Viridiplantae > Streptophyta > Magnoliopsida > Asterales > Campanulaceae > Adenophora > Adenophora triphylla. The sequence goes on along the minus strand of JAFEMH010005050.1, from coordinate 156,368 downwards.
TAAGTTTCCGTTACTTATAAAAATATCATCGTGCATTTTGAAAACCATTTTTTCTAATCTTTTAAAAAAAAGCGTTCCCATTTATATTTCTATTGTACTACTGCAAAAAAATTAACGAATAAAAAATGGGCTAATTGCAATTTGGTGACCTAAGTTTTACACATAGTTACAATATCACAGCCAAGAATTCAATTTAGTCAATCAATGCCCTAAGTTTGCAATGTTTAGCAAATTGGTATAAAAACTAACGAAATCGTTAATTTTTTGACGGAATGAATTTCATGTGCCTTTCACGTGAGTATGTAAGGGGTAATTTTGTCATTTCATGGTCCATGTGATAGATTTGAACATATAATAAATAATAATAATAATAATTATAATAATAAAATATTAAAATAATAATAATAATAATAATAATAAAATAATAAAATAAATAATAATAATAATAATAATAATAAAATAATAATAATAATAATATTACCCCTCTCTCTTTAACTTTCTCTCTTTACCCCCTTCTTCTTCCTCATCTTCCAATCCCCCTCCCCCTCTATCCAAATCGTCTTATTCATAGCCTCCGCCATTCCCAAACTTTCACAACCGCCTTTCATCAACCCTCACTCCAGCCGACTCCATCATCCCCACCACACTTCTGCATCCACACATTCACCTCTTATTCGCCGCCCCACCATTACCTTCTCCCCTCTGCCCTGAGATCTGAACCATCCCATCATTCCCGATTGCTACATATTCTATGCCAACAGCCGCCCCTACCTTCTCCCCTCTGCCCTAGGTTTCTCTTTCTCTCTCTCTCTCTCTCTCTCTCTCTCTCTCTCTCTCTCTTTCTTATCTCCCAAGATCTGGGTTTCAGTTTAAATTATTGATTAGTTTAGTTTGAATTTCTTGTTTGTATTTGTTCATTTTGGTTCGATTTGTTGATTATTATGGTTTGTTTGTGGATGTTGGCGAGATGATGGCAGATTGGAAATTTATTTTTATTGGTTTGTTATTCAAATTGGTGATGACGATTTTGGTGGTGGATGGTGGTTATGTTTGTGGTCTTGGCGGATCATGGTGGGTGATGGTGAGTTGATGACAGATTGGGGAAGGGGTGAGGGGAGAGAAAGAGGAGGCTGGTGGAGGTGGGGTGGTGGTTGTTATGGTGGTGGAGGATGGAATGGGGGTGGTCGTGAATTTGGAAGATGAAGAGAGGGGAAAGTGGGGTTGAGTGAGGGATGAATAGAACATGAATATTATTTTGTTTGAAAATTTTATTTATTTATTTATAGTTTAAATTTTTTATAATTGAGCCCTGAATAATATCAAATTTACTTCCTAAGACAAAGACATTTACAACTTACTTCAAAAACCAATAAAATATTTTATCTAACCAAATAATTCCTTGACAATTTAAATGACTAACCACACTTCCACCATATTAATTTAACACACCCAAAAAACACACACACACACTCACTTTCTCTCTCTCTCTTCATCTCTCCCGTCACCCCTCCCCATTTCCGGCCACCTCCTCCGGCGAACCCTTCCCCCACTTCCGGCAAACTCCTTCTAACCTCCGGTGACCCCTACTCCCTTCCCAACTCCGGCGACCCCTCCCCTCCCTCTCAGTCTCCTCCAACCACCCTTGCCTCTCCGACCTCCGACGGCTCTTCCTTTCCCACCTCCAGACTCCCTCTTCCTTTCCCACCTCCGTTTGTCCCCTATTCACTCTGACCAGCACACCGGCGACCTCCATTTGCGGCGATGATTGGATCCGTGAAAACCCTAGCCTTCCTTCGACGACTCCGGCTGTCTCCATCTCCGGTAAGCTTCTTGTCTCTCTCTACTTTCTCTACCTTCACCTCCGGCCATTTCTCCCACCGGCGAACCACAGTGTATGGGGACAATGATGGAACATAGTTATTTTCATGGGCTTCTCCAAAATGCCTTCCAACTGTTCGACGAAATGTCTCAACGAGACTATTGTATATTACTATTTAAATAATTCTCGTGTAGTTTTTAATTTCTGACAATTCAGATTACAATTCAGATTAGAATATTTTTTAAATAATTCTCGTGTAGTTTTTAATTTCTGACAATTCAGATTACAATTCATTTTGGGAAGATGGATTACTATTTTCCCAGATGTTGCTTTATTCTTTGCCAACCTGGACTAGTGTACACGTGCAAAACAGTTGGAGAATATGGTGGAGCGAGATGGATCGGACCGAGTGAAACGGATCTAGACCGATGGAGCGGACCGAGTTTGCAAGGAAATACTTGTTTCCTAATGTTAGCTTTGTATTTTAGGAAGACTCCTTAATTAAGTAGGAAAGTAGAATATGTAGCTAGAATAAGAATCCTAGTCAAAGAAGAATTATTGTGTATACATAGGATTGTATCTCCTATTAGAATTAGGACTCTAAAATTAGTATAAATAGGTGTTTTGGACAATTGTAAAAGATGAGAGTGAAATAATATAGAAATTATAATCCTACTCCTCTCCACATTTTAACATGGTAACCCTCATTATTCTATCATGGTATCAAAGCCTGGTTCCATAGAAGAACTTCTTCGCGAAACCCTAAGCCGCCCCACACCCTCACCACCTTAGCTTCCGCCATCAACCCATCAAGCCCAAACGAAGAAATCTGTTCCAACCTTCATCTTCAGATCAAAGTCACAGTCTAGCCAAAGTCATAGTTTTACAACGTCAAGAGCCTTAAAAATTTACCAAAATGCCCAAGCCCATCTTCTTGCGAGGTGAACTCACTTTCTCCTCTAGTATATGCTCAAGAACTTGAAGACATATCATTCTCTACTGCTGGAAACAACCCTCAATACCATTCTGCGCCATCAACCCTCAAAACCCCACCCTCTCTACCTCCTACACCACCGCCCCACCCAAAGTCAACCTTATACGCCAAAACCACCAAACTATTCCTTGAAAAAAAAATATTGAGTGTCGTCCACTATAAAAACGATGATTGAGTGTCGTCCACCATAAAAACGATGATTGAGTGTCGTTAACTATAAAAACGATGATCGAGTGTCGTTCACTATAAAAACGATGATCGAGTGTCGTCCACTATAAAAACGATGATCGAGTGTCGTCCACTATAAAAACGATAATCGAGTGTCAGCCCACTATAAAACGATAATCGAGTGTCGTTCACTATAAAAATGATGATTGAGTGTCGTTCACTATAAAAACGATAATCGAGTGTCGTTCACTATAAAAACGATGATTGAGTGTCGTTCACTATAAAAACGATGATCGAGTGTCGTTCACTCTAAAAACGGAGATTGAAGAAAAAGAAGATATGTGTGAGCACAAATTGTGCACATAATTGAAGAAAGAAGACCTGATGTGGATGACTCTTCAGATATTGGAACAAATTTTTGTTGTTGTTGAAAAAAAAAAAAAAAAGGACGAACCCGAGGTTGCTTGAACTGCAACACGAAAAAGGAAGAACTTGGCGCAAATGTTGCATGTCGAAGTGAAAGAATTTTTTTTAAAAATGTTTTAATTTTTATTTGGCAAGTTGGGTATCTACGTTGTAGATCCTCCAACTTGAGGGGGGGAGTTGGAGAATATGGTGGAGCGAGATGGATCGGACCGAGTGAAACGGATCTAGACCGATGGAGCGGATCGAGTTTGCAAGGAAATACTTGTTTCCTAATGTTAGCTTTGTATTTTAGGAAGACTCCTTAATTAAGTAGGAAAGTAGAATATGTAGCTAGAATAAGAATCCTAGTCAAAGAAGAATTATTGTGTATACATAGGATTGTATCTCCTATTAGAATTAGGACTCTAAAATTAGTATAAATAGGTGTTTTGGACAATTGTAAAAGATGAGAGTGAAATAATATAGAAATTATAATCCTACTCCTCTCCACATTTTAACATGGTAACCCTCATTATTCTATCAAAAACCAACACAATGTACAGAGAAAAATTTGATTTATCAAAAAATGGAAAATGTTAATATACACCTGCATAACTAACCTCCCCTAAATTCTATTTCAAGGACACTGCACCAACATAATAACTCGCCAAGCCCATCCGTCTCACATGGGCTGAAATATCGAGGGGGGGGGGAATGTTTCGTATGAATACTCATTCTGGCAGACGCTGAAGACGTAGGTCCTTTCTAGTTGTTTTAGCTTGGCTGCTGCTTTCTGGACGCTAATTTTCCACTAACGCTATTTTAGTGTAATTTGACTCCGCGTATATATGTGCCACAGTAGAGCCTCAAAAACCAAATGGGGATTTTCTTCTGCTTCCTCCTTCCCCATACTGTTCATTCCATTTCCTCAGCTCGTTAATGCTTGTAGCGTCGTATGCAACAGATGGTCCAACCTTTATCATTAGAGAAATAACATTATGATATTACAGAATCAAAGTAAGGACAAGAGAATCCAGAAAAGGTAATGAAGAAGAAATGTATGGGGCGGGGGCATATACTTGTACCAAGAAAAACATGAACTATATCTACTAAGAAACATGCAAGTACCAAATGATCCAACAGACAATATCCAAATCCAGTAAGTAACTGCACCCACCCAGTTACATGTAGACATTTTCTAGACTAGAATGTCCCTTATTCTCTTTTTGAACGAGAAAAAGATGTATTTAGATGCTAAGGTATAATGTGAGAATTACAAACACAAGCAGCTTTGCTTTCAATACTGATCCCTAAAGTTAGCTAATGAAAAATAAAAGAAAGAATATTGAATAAAGTTACCGATAAGTTCTCAGTTGTTTGGTCGCCGGAAATGTCATCAGAGTAAATAAAAAATATTCTTAGTAGTTTAATTGACAACTGAGAACTTACTGATAAGTTCTCAGTTGTTTCGTTGCCGGAGAGGTCACCGATGTTTAATAAAAAAGGTTTTTAGTAGTTTAGTTGACAACTGAGAACTTACTGATAAGTTCTCAGTTGTTTGGTCACCGGAGAGGTCAACAAAACAAAAAAAAATAAGGTTCTTAGTAGTTTAGTTGACAATTGAGAACTTACTGATAAGTTCTCAGTTGTTCGATCGTCGAAGAGGTCATCAGAGTAAAAAAAATAGGTTCTTATAGTTTAGTTGACAAATGAGAACTTACTGATAAGTTCTCAGTTGTTTAGTCACCGGAGTTGGTGATCGCCGGAGATGATCATGTTCTTAGTAGTTTAGTTGACAACTGAGAACTTACTGATAAATTAAGTTCTCAGTTGTTTAGTCACCGGAGAGGTCCCCGGAGTTGGTGGTCGCCGGAGTTAATTGTGTTCTTAGTAGTTTAGTTGACAACTGAGAACTTACTGATAAATTAAGTTCTCAGTTGTTTAGTCGCCGGAGAGGTCCCGGAGTTGGTGGTCGCCGGAGTTAATTGTGTTCTTAGTAGTTTAGTTGACAACTGAGAACTTACTGATAAGTTAAGTTCTCAGTTGTTTGGTCGCCGGATAGGTCGCCGAAGTTGGTGGTTGCCGGAGTTGGTGGTCGCCGGAATTAATTGTGTTCTTAGTAGTTTAGTTAACAATTGAGAACTTACTGATAAGTTAAGTTCTCAGTTGCTTGGTTACCGGAGTTGGTAGTCGCCGGAGTTATTTGTGTTCTTAGTAGTTTAGTTGACAACTGAGAACTTACTGATAAGTTAAGTTCTCAGTTGTTTGGTCGCCGGAGTTGGTAGTCGCCGGAGTTATTTGTGTTCTTAGTAGTTTAGTTGACAACTGAGAACTTACTGATAAGTTAAGTTCTCTGTTGTTTGGTCGCCGGAGAGGTCGACGTAGTTGGTAGTCGTCGGAGTTATTTGAGTTCTTAGTAGTTTAGTTGACAACTGAGAACTTACTGATAAGTTAAGTTCTCAGTTGTTTGGTCGCCGGAGAGGTCGCCGGAGTTGGTGGTCGCCGGAGTTGGTAGTCGTCGGAGTTATTTGTGTTCTTAGTAGTTTAGTTGACAACTGAGAACTTACTGATAAGTTAAGTTCTCAGTTGTTTAGTCGCCGGAGAGGTCGCCGACGTATAATAAAAAAAAAAAAAGGTCGCCGGAAAATTCACCGGAAAAAAGTCGCCGGAAAAAGTTGACGGGAAAAGTCGCCGGAAAAAGTCACCGAAAAAGTCACCGAAAAAAGTCGCCGGAGTTGGTCGCCGGAGTTTGTCACCGGAGTTGATGGTTGCCGGAAGTGTTGACCGGAGAAGATGGGGAGGGGTGACCTAAGGTGAGGGTGGTTGGAGAGAAATTAAATTGTTTAAGGGAGTGGACTTAGTGATATGATAGGAGGGTGAACTTAGTAAAATGTTGGGAGGGTGTAGTTATTAAGCTAGGGACTAAATGGTTAAGCAAATTAGAAATTGTCCTAGAAAGTAGTATTGTTTCTTTAGAGGGATTATTTGGTAAATGCCTCTTTATAATTTTTATTCATTATGTGGATAGTAAATTAAAAATTACTACCTCCGTCCCACTTCAAGTGAGCCACTTTCCTTTTTGGTCCGTCCCACTTCAAGTGAGCCATTCCATAAATGAAAATATGTGAACAGTGTTTCGGACATTTATACCCTTATAATGTCCATATATTTACAAAGGTATTACTAGTGACACATTGTAATTAAATCTACATTTGAGGGTAAAAGTTACATGTTTTAACTTTTACATTCTCTCTCCTCTAATCTTCTACCCACTTTCAATTCTTTATTCAATTTTCTTAAGAAGCGTGCATTTATACCATGGCTCACTTGAAGTGGGACGAAGGGAGTATAAAATTATAAAACTATGAATTATAAAATATAAAATTATAAAATTATGAATTATACAAATATTTTAATAATTAAAATTTTATTTTATTATTTTATTATTATTTTATTATTTTATTATTTTATTATTTTATTATTTTATTATTTTATTATTTTATTATTTTATTATTTTATTATTTTATTATTTTATTTTAGTATTTTATTATTATAATTATTATTATTATTTATTATATGTTCAAATATATCACATGGACCATGAAATGATGAAATTACCCCTTACATACTCACGTGAAAGACACATGAAATTCATCTCGTCAAAAAATTAACGATTTCGTTAGTTTTTATACCAATTTGCTAAAAATTGCAAACTTAGGGCATTGATTGACTAAATTGAACTCTTAGCTGCGGTATTGCAACTATGTGTAAAACTTAGGGGACCAAATTGCAATTAGCCCATAAAAAATCGACGAATTGAATTAGAATTTGAAACTGCAACTGTACTAAAAAAAGAAAGGATGAGTTGAATTAGAATGTGAAATTGCAAGTGTATTAAAAAAGCGATCAATTGAATTAGAATGAGAAATTGCATACATTCTCATAAGACTTTTGGAATCACATACATTTTTATAAAACTTTTGTCAAAACATAATATGGTGGTCATCCTTATATGAAATTTTAAAAAGATGCTATTAATGCACAATTTCTTAAAATAATAAAGTTCAATCATATTAAACACTAAAAACAAACTGAGACCATATTTTTGAAACGACAAGACAAATAGATATTTTATATAAATATTGTTGTTACATTCAAATTTAACTTATTTATTCTTAATAATATATTCCCTCCGTCCTGTGTAAGACTTCACTTTTGCCATTTTGGACGACCCATATAAAATTACAATTTCCTAAAATGGCAAATAAACTTTACTATTCCTTTCACTCGTACTTTCTCTTACATTACTTTTATACTCACAACATCCCACCTTTTTCTCCTACCTCACCTTTCATACTCACAACACTTATACCGTTTACACATATTCTTAATTCGCATGCAAAACTCATCTGTAAAATCTTATATGGGACGGAGGGAGTATTATTTAATTGGAAAGGATAAATACTACTATTTAGGGCTTACTTATGTTTAAAAAATAGACTCTTTATTTGTAGACATATATTTTGACAAATTCATTTTGGAATTGGATGATTAATATAATAAGAATCAAGTTTCATAATTAAGCTATCAGCCATGAAAAGGAATTGTTGGTGATTTTAGTGTCATCAGCTATTTTATTGTAATGGTGATTTACTAGAGATTAATGTGATTTCGTATTAGACTCGGATACGAGTAAGGGAAAGTGTGGAGTACACACTCATTTGAGCTAATATATTTTCGACCACGATAAAGAAGTAAGGGTTAAGGGGCAGCACCTTTGACTTTGCTGATATGCTCGATCGAGCAGAGTGCTTGACTCGCCCGAGTATATCATAGCAGATTATCAAAGTTTCTGGACAGTCATGCTCGGCCGAGGCATATGCCTTGCTCGGTCGAGCAGAATGATTGACTCGCTCGAGCAAGACACATGACACGGTCGACTAGTTGGGCAAAAGTCTCTGGACATCTTTGCTCGGCCGAGCAAGGCACATGACTCAGCCGAGCAGTTCCTGAACAGGTGTTATTTCAAAGTGAAAGGACACAATGGTTGGCTAAAATCATGACTGTTGGAAACTTAACTGATACCTTCTCATTTGTTTAAAAACAAAGTTTGATTTGTTTTGCAACACACAAAATACGAAAAACACAAAACAATTCTCAAGTTTAAGATTTTTCTTCTTTGCCTAGAAACAGATTGTGTGATTGTCTTATCCCGATAGAGATTTCGTGTAACCCAGGCAATAAGGGTCGAAATACTCTATTTGGAAAGTGAATTATACACGATTCAATCATATATCCAGGATTATCATCAAACCCGAACCCCAATATCTAGCAAACAAATAAAGTATTCTGTGATAATCATGGCTGGAGGAAGTACTGTGAAGGAGATGACGACTAAATTTGGAAAACTGGACAAGTTTGAAGGGCATGAATTTAGACGTTGGCAGAAGAAGATGCACTTTCTTTTGACAACGTTAAAAGTTGTGTATGTTCTATCTACCCCTATTCCAGAATTGTTGGAAGATGATATTTGGAAGCAGTCAGACGCAGATCGAAGTGGGAAAATGATAACTACATCTGCAGATGACACATATTAAACGGTATGTCTGATTCTCTGTTTGATATTTATCAAAATGCGGAATCTGCAAATGAGTTGTGGGATCCTCTTGAATCCAAGTACATGGCAGAGGACGCTTCAAGTAAGAAGTTCCTTGTAAGTAATTTCAATAATTACAAGATGGTCGATTCAAGGCCTGTCATGGAACAATTCAATGAACTCCTTAGAATCCTTGGACAATTTACACAACATGGGCTGAAGATGGATGAGTCAATATCTGTTTCAAGTGTGATAGACAAGTTGCCTTCTTCTTGGAAGGATTTCAAACACACATTGAAACATGGTAAAGACGATATGTCTTTTGTTCAACTTGGTAGTCACTTGCGCATAGAGGAATCTCTTAGGGCGCAAGAAAATGACAAAGGCAAAGGAAAAGAAGTTGATGGACCCTCGGTGAATATGATTGATGAGAGTGGAAAGAATAAAAACAACAATAAAAACAAAGAAAAGAAACGTAGTTTCAAGAACAATGGTTATGGTCCCAACAAGAAGCCTAAATTGGCATGTTGGAAGTGTGGCAAAACTGGTCACTTTAAGAAGGATTGTCGTGTTGGAAACAAAAAGGATGGTGCAAGCACCAGTGGTTCGGGAAAGGGGTCTAAGGACCATTCTCAAGACCAAGGTCAGAATTTAGTACATGTTTGGAACAGATTTATTAAAAATTCTGTTTCACTAATTTCTGAAGCATTTTATGTGCAGGATGATGCAATTGCGTGGTGGATTGATTCCGGTGCCACAACTCATGTTTGTAAAGACCGTTGCTGGTTTAAGACATATGAACCAATGTAAGACGGATTTGTCCTCTACATGGGTGATGATCATTCCGCTCCTATTCAAGGAAAAGGAAGTGTGGTGTTGGAATTCAGTTCAGGAAAATCTATTTCTTTGTTTAATGTGTTGTATGTAGCAAAACTTCGTAAGAATTTAATTTCTGGTCATGTATTAAATAAGTGTGGATACAAACAAGTGTATGAATCCGATAAGTATATCTTTTCGAAGTCTGGTGTATTTGTAGGATTTGGCTATTATAATAATGGGATGTTTATATTGAATTTGAATAAAATTCCTGTTGACTCTAGTTCTGTTTATATGACTTCTTCTATTATTATCAACTCTTCATTATGGCATGCTCGTTTAGGACATGTGCACTATAAAAGAATGCTTGAAATGTCTAAAGATGGTTTAATTCCTGCTATTGATAAAAATACTGGAAAATGTAATACTTGCATGTTGACAAAAATCACTAGAAAACCTTTTAAAAGTATTACACGAAAATCTGTAAAACTTGAATTAATACATAGTGATTTATGTGATTTTCATGAACTCCATCTTTAGGCAATAAAAAGTATATTGTCACTTTTATAGATGATGCTTCTAGGTTTTGCTACATTTACTTGCTGCATGCAAAAGATGAAGCCCTAGATAAATTTAAAATTTATAAAACAGAAGTTGAACTACAACTAAATGGCTTGATTAAAACCTTACGCACGGATAGAGGTGGTGAATATTATGATCCTAAATATTTCCAAGCCGTAGGGATAATTCATGAAACTACGGCTCCTTATGTACCACAACAAAATGGTGTGACTGAAAGGAAAAATAGAACTCTTGAAGAAATGGTTAATGCCATGTTATCTTACTCAGGCTTGAGTGACGGGTTTTGAGGAGAAGCCATGTTAACGGCTTGCCATTTATTTAATAGAGTTTCTAATAAAAGGAACAAAATTACCCCATATGAGCTTTGGTATAAGAAACGACCCAACTTGACATTTTTGCAAGTTTGGGGTGTAGGGCCGTGGTTTGACTTTCGGACCCTAAAAGGAAAAAGTTGGGAGAAAAAGGTATTGACTGCATCTTTTTTGGATATGCTGAGCATTCCAAGGCATATAGGTTTTATGTTATAGAACCTAATGATTTCATTTCTATTAACACAATTATAGAATCGAGAGATGCAATCTTTGATGAGAATCGTTTCTCTTCAATACCTAGACCAAAGGATATTATACCAATTTTGGCTGAATCTCAAATGAATGATCATTCAATTGAGGTACCAAGTGAGACACCCGAACCTCGTAGAAGTAAAAGAGCAAGAAAAGCTAAATCATATGGTTCTGATTTTCAACTATATTTAGTTATGGGATCAAGAGATCAAATTGAATCTCAATACTCTTACTGTTATAGTATAGAGGAGGATCCAAGAACTTATGATGAAGCAATAAAATATCGAGATGCTGGGTTTTGGAAAGAAGCAATTGATGATGAGATTAGTTCTATTATGAAAAATAATACATGGGTCTTGTCTGATTTATCACCAGGTTGCAAACCTTTAGGGTGCAAATGGATCTTCAAAAAGAAAATGAAAGTCAATGGAACAATTGACAAGTTTAAAGCTCGATTGGTAATCTAACGCTATAGACAAAAGGAAGGGATCGATTACTTCGATACTTATGCACTAGTTGCTCGTATATCTACTATTAGATTACGATAGCTTTGGCGACTATTCGTAATCTATTGATCCATCAAATGGATGTCAAAACAGCATTTTTAAATGGTGATTTGGAAGAAAAAGTGTATATGAAACAACTGAAGGATTTGGAAGAAATTCAGACTCACCGTAACATGTTGGAATTTGGTTTCAAATATTGGGTTTGACTAATATTTGACCAAAAATTAAATGTAACTTCATTTTTTGTAAATGAAAATAGATTGCATATTTATAATCTACATTTGGAGTAAATTAATGTGATGTATTTATTTTCTGAAAATCAAATTGTGATGAATGAGAAATTAATACTCAAACTAAGCAATTTATAATGAATTTATGAAGAGTTTTGTGAATATGGAAAGTTATATCTCACATTGCCTATAAAGCACAAAGTAGGAGAGTTTATAAACTTATCCATTTCAAGGAGGTAACAACCAAGTGTTATACACCTACCATGCAACCTAGTGGTCCATTGGGCTAGCTATGCAAATAGTGGTCAAACTGTGCTAGTTTTAGACTAGCTCAAATTCGAACCACGAGTATGAGCCCGAGGCACATTGGGCACTTTAGGGCACACTTCGCATCGTCTCTAGGAGCCTTAATGTTTTGTCCAGCTCACCCAGCTAGATGGGTTGAATCAGGTGGTTCAGTGCATGCAGTGGTTCGAACCAAGGGACGGTTCGGTTCGATTCGGTCCATGGACACCCAGGTGGGGCAGGCCGCAAATTAGGCTGAATAGGTACGTGGGGCGGACATATTGGGCCGAATAGGTGCAATGGGCGGATGTGTCCATTCGAATGGACATTGGTCGGTTCAGATGGAGGATCCACGTGTCCTCGAATGTATGTGGGTCGCTCCGCTCAATCTGGTGCCTTGATCAGGATCAGATCAGACGGTCCAGATCCGTCCGATCTGAATTGTGTATATTCCCCAAAAGACACCAAACTCTTGAAAAACTATAAATAACCCCTCAGAATGTCAGGTTTATTCATTCCATCATCCAAAGCATTAAAGACATCTGTTAATTAGAACATATTGAAGCATTATTCTTCCTTCAAAGTTTAGAAATTCCAAACACCGTTAGTTCAAAAATGGTAGAGGAAAATTGTGATGGGGACATTGGACCAACATCATTTTGAACCTATCCCAAGCCTCGTGGAATGGTTCTCCTATCTTTTGAATAAATCCAATTATTTTCTGTCTAAATGTGGCCAATCTGGGATGTGGGTAATATTTGCAAAAAAAATGTATCATGCAGTTCATCACATGTGCTTATTCTCCTAGGTGTGAGCATCATTAACCATGTCTTTGTATTCCCTTTCATGGTGTAGGGGAATCATTTCAATCTAATTTGTTCATCAATCACTCCTTCGTTACCTGGAAAGTGTGAAACAGTCATCATGTAATCTCTCAAAAAGGTCAAAGGGTCTTCAGAAGAAAGACCTTGATAATTAGGTAACATGGCAAAATATTGACCCCTGACCTCTAAGTTCTTTACTCCTTTCGGACAACACTATACAGGACACTGATGTGTCTACCTTAGGACGTAAGAAGTCCTCAAATGTCTGAGCCGGTGGTTCTGCCATCTCGACTTTTGGTTCCTCTACCTCGGTGGTAGAGGATTCAAGCTCCGCTTCTAGGTCTATTTGAGGGGATTGCCCTCGTTTAATTCCAGTTTATGATGACCTAATTTATCAATGTCGTCGTTCAATAGCTCCAAGGTAAGAATCAAATAACGTCGACCAAGCATACACTATAAAAATAACTTGTTCAATCACAATAAGTTCCTGGCAACGGCGCCAAAAACTTGATGGAGAATTTCTCCCTCTTATTATAATTTAGCTAACAAGTACACTAGTGATCGCATTAGTAATATGCATAAGCAAGGGTCAAATCCACAGAGACGTGTGTGTGAACAAGTTTATTTAAATAATGCAAAAGTAACCAAGAAGTGGTTTTTTATTGATTGTTTGATTATTAAACTATAAAGCAAGAATTAAAGAAAACGAAAGAAATCAAATAGACAATGGATTCATGGATTATGATTCATAACTATCATTACTTTATGATATTTCAAAGGGATAAAGGGGATCAGTCTCATTCATAAGTTCGTTCACAAATTTAGGGTTTGGATGTTTGATGTGCAGATTGAAACCCTAATATTTCTTTCTTGGTTATATGTTCCGCTAGGTCAATAGAAACAATCAAAATTCATTTAATGCTTAAGACCAATGGAACCTAGATTCTTTTGATTTTCACTAGGTCCTCGATAGAATCCATTCATGCCAATATAAATTATCCACGTTAGTGCAACAACTTATACCCAAGTAATTCAAGAGATCAAAAGTATCTTATCATACAATTGTAAGTGCTCCAATTTGAGTTGTTAGCATTTTCGTCAGAAAATTAACGAAAGTTTTAACATTTCTAACATTTCTAACATTTCTAACCAACCAAGGGTAGATTAGGGTTTGCCATTTAAAGATAAACCAAGGAAAGAATCTCAAAAAGCAAAAGAAATTGGAAAAATCCGAATTGGGCAAGTTGAAAAACATAAACTGCTGGATTTTTGAATTTTATTCTTCCTGTTCAAAGCCTGGAGCAGCATTTAATACACCAGGCACGTTTACAATACCCTCCGCGCGGATCCTATTGACATTTCCAGATGCCTATAAATTGAACCCTCCTCTCTCAGTTTACACAACACAATTGGCTCATAGAAGCTGTATTCTGGCGAAAAATAGGGAGAAAACAGTGGGAATTCACTAGAATTGCCACCATTTTCTCTTCAATCTTTCCCAAACCCCACTCACTCAAAATACTTTCAAAACTCTCTCATACATACTCTCATACATACACCAATCCAAGCTCAAATCACCCCTTAGGAGGAGGATTAGAGAGAAAACATAGATGACTTAAGTGTTATCTACTTGTTTTCTCTTTGACCAACTCTATCATCAAACCCTAAACACATTCAAGCCTTGAATCCACCCAAACACAAATCCAAACACCAAATCTTGATACTCCTCAAGTCAAACACCAAATCTTGATACTCCTCAAGTCAAATTCCAAGCCTAGGAAGATAGGGTGTCACCATTGGTAAAGCCCTCCTTCTCTAAACCCTAAAACTCCCTTTTAACTTCTTGTTCATCTTGTTCTTCTTACTTTGATTTACTTTATGTCTAGTTTAACTTAAATCTTGACCTAAGATGGTCATCTTGAAGTTCATCTTCATGAATGACCATCTCAAATGGTCCACATTTTAAATCTCTAGTTGATTTTTCTCTTTAATTTCATCTCTACAAAATTCCCCTTCCCAAGCAAATGAAATGCTTAAGTCCTAATGTACCCCAAGGATGGTTTGATATAGTAGATCACTACTAAAATTTTTAGTGACTACTAATCAAAACCTAGGGAAATGGGGACAAGCATGGATGCAAAACCCCCTTTAAAATCACATTTTCCTTCTTGAGAAGTTGCTGTCCAGTAGCAATTTTCTAAGACCTCAGTCCATTGTCTAAATTTTTGGATACAAATAAACTTAGAATTTGGTGTTGACTACAAAATACTTTTTGTAGCCAACATCCAGAGCTTTCCATACATATTTTTACTTTATTTTTTGCGTGATTAAAACTCCCTTTTTCAAATTTTCCTTTAAAAGGTCAGTTCATCAGTCTCTGGAAGTCCAGATTTCACATCTGAGATTTCCAGATGGTTTTGGGTCCTCAAATCACCTCCAAAATGAAAAGTTCTTTTACAGAAACCTTATTTAAGGTGTTTTGAACATTTTTCATTCTCGGACCTTTCCCAGATTCTGGAGTTTTCAAGCCCTAAAGTCCATTTCAAAATCAAGTGTCCACTGCCTTTTTCATTCTGGCAGAAATGGTTTTCAACTTCCAAAAATCTTTTGAGTACCAAAACTCAACCCAAAAATCACACCAAAAATCATGGGATCTGTCCAAAGTCTAATAAAGAATTCCCAATTTTTACTTTCCTCAGTTTCAACTTATTTTGGCCAAAGTAACACACACACACACACACACACACACACACAAACAAATGGTTTTTAGCTTGGAAGATTCGTTTTACGAGGCATTCCGGGTGCACACTAACGTCCTTCCCGGCATGTAACGTGACCTCCGAACCCAAATCTCTAATCTCGGGCATTTTTCAAAGTTTTGGCCCTTAAAATAAAAATGACGTGGCGACACCGGTCTTTTTTCGATTGGTTTTTCAAAGAAACGAAAAATTTCAAAGCCCTTTCGGAAAAATTTTGGTGGCACATCATCACAACAATTGAACCCAAGAATGAACACTAAGAATATTGAGATGAACAAGAATGAGATTGAATAGAAATAATTCAAATCTTAGCATAAAGATTCAATAGTTATTTACCCAATTTAGGAATCAAGAAGTTTAGCTGCTACGAGCCATAAAAGATAAAAAAAGAAAATAAAATATGAACATAAAACATGGATCTTCAATCCTTGAAATATTTCTTGAAACAATTAATAAAACCTAGGATCTAAAAGATGTTTTAAAAACTTAATAGTGTCTTTTTATATATTCTAAGGAATAGGAAGAGTTTCCTAATTAGCTTCCACTACTAAATCCTCTTCAAATTCGAGAAGGCAACGCTCTGATCCGCCATGGGTGCGATCAAACCCTATAATGGGTGCGGTCGCACAAATGTGCACAAAATTTTGTGCTGTTGCGCCTTCCAAGTAGTGCGGTCGCGCGTTTGATCTGTGGCTTTAGGTGCAGTCGCATTGTAGAAAACTTTTCACAACGTTTTAGAAACGTTGTAGAAAACCTTAAAACAACGTTTATAAAAACGTTGTCCTATCTTTGACAACGTTTTATAAACGTTGTTTTAAGGTTTTCTACAACGTTTCTAAAACGTTGTGAAAAGTTTTTTTTTTTTAATAAATTTTGTTTTTCTGCTCTTTCCCTAATTCACATTCAACCTCGTGCTAGAACAACTCGTAAAAGCACTAGTCACATCAAATATAAATAAAATTTATTTCTTGTTTACTTTACAAATTAATTGCACGTACAATTCATATAAAAACAAAATTGTAAAAGTAAACCAACAAATGTGTCCTAAAGGGAAATTTCAAGACAGAACATAGAGAAAATGTAAGTTCTTTTAAATATCTCAAATTTTCTACCTCCAACAGTGCTTGAATTGCGAAACCCGTATCCCATAGTTGACTTCCAAATCTCTGCATTTTCATTCCGTCCTCAGCAACCCATAAATAAGAGTAGTGATCGGACCAACAAACCGTTTTCCGTACAGATATGACATTGGCATGTACACCATCCGACAGTAACACCACATCTTTGCTGCATTTATGAGACATTCAACATTATACAGAGGTATACATACATATAAATATATATAGATATGTAGAATTGAGTCTTGAAAAGTCAACTCACCGGGATGCATTGGAAGGAAGGACGGAAGGATCCAAAACTCCGGTGGCATCGGGTTGCTTCCTGACCACTTCGTCCAGTTAACAACTTCATCCTCCAAGTAAACCTAAATAATCAAAAAAATTATGAAAATATAATTAATGACATATGATAAACATATTTGAAATTGAACTAAATCAACGACTTCAAACTAAAACACAGTATCAATGCGGACAGTCTTCCATTGCATATTACATGTGAGGCCTAAATTGCAACATTAGGAAGAAGTAACCACATGGGAAAAAAAGAGGAGCCAAACTAAAATTAAAGAAGGCTGGGATCTACCTTTTTGGAGTATGTATCCAGTTGCAGCTGTACCGAAGACACCAGCGAGCACACCAGCAGTATTTGATAGTCCCAACAAAACACCCTGTTACAGAAATTATAAGACCTTGTAGAAAAATATGGAATCAGCTTCAAGGGGGTTGCAGGTAAGCAAAACTCCGACAAAACAACTTCAATAGTTCTTTGATATTCTATCTTCATATTTCACGAAAAAATCAATATCCACAAATGACACAAAACAATGGATACTCCTGATTCTTCTTTCAGAGTTTAAATACTTCCGCAGTAGCCATTTCTAGCAGTTAGTCTAGTGGAATATATTTTCAAGGCGCATAGATAAAGTGTGATGCTCAATGAACTGTCCTGCAAAGTTGAAAACATAGATGTAGTAATTTACTCCCTCCGTCCCAATATGAATGTCAAAATTGCTCAATTTTTTGGGACAGAGTAAATAGTAATTGACCAAAAAAGAGACCCATTTATATTGCAAACTATTCATTGTAAATTTAGAATTGAGTATGAAATGAAACTGGTATATGTAAAGTCTACTTACCATCTGAAAAATCATAGAACTCCAGCAGACATCCAATCTTGCCCTTCTTCCATATAATCTCTTTTATCTAATGAAAAACAGAGTATATGAGAAAATTGCTTAAGGAAATTATTTAGTAGAATTTTAGTAACCTGGAAAGAACATCAGTGACTATCTCCAACTATTGACAGAAAATCACTCTCTTTCATACTCTAAGAATGATAACAACAGGGACAAATATTGAAGTACCAAATAATCAGATTGCACTTGCTATGAAGACAAAAACATCTTTGAGTGTAAAATCTTCACAAAAAACCAAGGAGCGGAAATACAATCAGAAGATTTCTTGCTCTATTGATCATAAACGTTATCGGGCATGGAATCTTAGCATGTGCACCTTGTAATTAGTGTATATTCAATTGAAAGGTTCATATTGCTCACCATTTTCTAATAGCTCATCAATGAAATTGTTATAGTATTCAAAAGAGGCATAAGAGAAATAAGGAGTACCTTCTATGACTTGACCATACTTGTCAAATGCTTGTCTCAAGTCATTTTCGTCGGTTGAATATGGGATACCTATATAAGTACAAAGTTATTACAGCAGTACAAAATATTACTCTAATAGTCGAGAAAAAGAAGGATCTGCACCTCCAACAAAGAGCTTAGCAGATGACATGCTTCTTATTGTCTGGTAAAGAGATGAATTAAGTGCAGATAGTCCTGTATTGGCATGCTTGCTTTCCACCTGATTAAGTAAACTGTCGATTCTACTAAATGACCTCAAAAAATAACCCATTTCCTTTCAGGTCTCTCGGGGGTCTCTTGCTTTCTTTCTTCCACACACCTCTTAAAATTTCTCTAGTATAACCATTTTAACTTTCTTTTCATTTCACACAGTTGGGCCTTACTTTACATATAAATAAGAGCATCTGACAAACATATATATGGCAGCATTGGAGAACCAAACTAAGATGTGATTAATGAATTCAAGCAGAGCAAACAGACCTTAAAGGCTTACCTGCTGATATACATGAAAGCAAAGTGCAGCAATGAAAGACCTAGTGTAGACCTGTTTGACATTCAGCCCCTGAAAAGAAAATGTTATAAACTAGTAAGCAAGAAATGGAAGACACCAATGTAAAAGCCTCCTCTTTCATCCAAAACGAACTCAACATTGCCAACACCAATGTAACCCATAGATACTGCTGCAACAGCTGCTGCATCACCCATGGCTTTTCTCACTTCAGGTGTTAAGAGCAGGCGAGGGTGCTTCTTCAAGCAACTTATTTTCCAAAATAAGTGAATTCATAAGCCGAAATCAAACAATCAGCCTTAAACACCCCCCTCCAAATCAAATAAAAAACTCAAATCTTACTGTCATCAATCAAATTTATTCAATATCAATCAAAATAAATTGATCTTTCTACAAACCCCTTCCTCCCCAAAACCATTTAGGTTTAATTTAACCCAACAAATTTCACACCCCCACCAATTTCAAAATTCCTAACTTACCAAATTACATTAAACAAACAAAGAAAAGATTTACTTACAACTTACTCTTGAAACAAAGTACTCTTTGATTTCAAACGATCCTCAACTCAGCCTTCAACCCACTTACCAGATACGCCTTAGCTCAACGAACCCTAGTTATCAAGAGGGAAGGTGCGAAATACAGAAATTAAAGAATAATTTTGAGGGTAATTTTAAGCCCTAATTTTTAACAAATACAGACAATGACGACGACGCGCGCGAGAGAGAGAGAGAGAAAGACCTGAGAATAAAGTCATCGCCTAAGGAGAAAGCTTGAGACTCGTCGCCTGCAAAGAAGAGAGATATCGATCGTTCGATCGAGAGCCGCAGCCGCCGCCGCCGAAGGAACTAGTTGATGAGGAAGATGGAAAGAGTTTTCCGGTGGTGTTGAGCGATTTGTGAGAGCCGCCGCTGCCGCCGAAGGAACTAGCGCCGATGAAGAAGAGGGAAAGGGTTTTCTGGTGGTGCTTAGCGATTTGTGAGGAGTAGTACGCTAACTCCTTTTCTTTTCTTTTCTTTTTTTAATTGCAAATTAAACTTTTTGGCGGAAATGTCTAGGCGCGCGAATGAATAGTACTACAACGTTTTTAATAAAAACGTTTTCAAGTGCAAGGTTTTTAAAAAACGTTGTCCTATCCGCAACGTTTTGAAATATAAACGTTGTAGTCTTTCCCTATTACAACGTTTCTGTATAAAACGTAGTTGTATAAATTAAACCACAACGTAATTGACAACGTTTATTTAAAAACATTGTTAATAAAAACGTTGTCAAAACCCATTTTTCTTGTAGTAAAAGTTATTGCTAGGAGGGACACAGTTCACTGGCCGACCTTGGAGTCGAGCAAGGACTTCTATGTCCAGGCCGGAATGATGATGGGAGATGAAGGAGGTCTCCAGCCTTTGGTCCCTATAATTAGGAGCTTGCGATACCCTGATTGGGTTATTTATGAGGGTGGTAAGTATGAGAGCAAAGCTTGTCGCACTTTGTGCATACGAGCGAGAAGAGGGCACCGCAGCGGCTAGGCCACTTGGCGATTAAGTAGCTTTCTTTTAACTGTTGAATTTCTTCTTTTTGGTCGTCATTACTTGTCTTAACCCTTTGATTTTGATCGTGCAGTTTTGTCGCCCAACTAAGAGTTTATCATGAACAGGATCGTCAACATAGATGACCGGAGGAGGAGCAAGAAAGCGCATGGTCACATCAATGCTCGAGTTAGCATGGAGCGAGAGATTGCTGCTCGCAACAGTCTACTTCCCAAAAATGGGGTAGGGATGGTCCTCATAGATGATTCCCAACCCGTCAAGCCAATTGAAGCCTCAGTTGGCGCCCAAAACATAAAACCAAGGCTTGGGTGCCCAGAATATAGATAAAAGTGATGATCGAGCTGCTTCCTTGTGAGGTGGAGCAGACTCCCACGGTGAGTTGCCTCCTGGCAATGAGCAGTTCGATCCCTCCACCAGGTCGCAAGTTGTCGAGCTAATAGTGGACTTGACGGAGGAAGGACAAGTTGAGAATGTATACTCCTTGGTCTTAAATAGAAAGAGAGGCCGAGGCTGCCAAAATCTAGAAATGGGCAATGCGGCCAAGAGAAGAGATGCGGCTGGTTCATATGCCAGGTCGACTGGGTCTGAGTCGAGCCCCCCCTCCCCAAAACAGTTGATGGTGGGATTCTCGATGTTGATGAGGTGCAATCCATGGTGGATACATTGAGTGATGTCGCCCAACTAAGGGGGGTGAATTCTCTTGCACGCCCGATCCGAAAATGGACATGGGCCAAGTTGTGATATGTCAAGCCGCAGACCAGGATCTGCTTGCCTCCTTCCCCAGCTCCGGATTAACTCCAGAGGAGTTCAGCGACCGCCTTGCCCTATTTTCCTCTAAGGTAACAATTGTCTATTTTCCAAGCTCTTTTTCTTTTGTCCGAATCAAATTTGACCGTCTTTTGTTTGTTTGGCAGCCTTTGGTGTTGGTCGAGCAGGACAATTGTAAATGGAGGGTGACCATTGAAAGGGAGAAGACGGCCCAAGCCAACCTGGCCAGAAAAGTGAGGGAAGCTGGGGAGCTAAAGAAGAAACCCCACGACCAGGATGGCCAGTGTGAGGCGGTGAAACGGCCTACTTTAACGTCGAGAAAGAGAGCACGGCCTAGTTTAACGTCGAGAAAGATAGAGATAATGTCCTTCACTCCCTAAAGACTGCCCAGGAGCAGCTGACTCCCCTCTAAGAGCAGGTCGCCTATTGGAGACCAGTAAAGGCTAAACTAGAGGAGCGGGTCGCCCTGGCGAGTCAGGAGAAGGTCAAGCTCGAGACACAAGTTGAGAGTGTCACTAACATGTTCTAGGACTGCAACAACTTGTTGCTCTAAGTGAATAAGGAGCACAGAGCTGCCAGGATAAAATGGCAGGAGGAGGCTCAAGATAGGGAGAGAGCTGTTGTGGAGAACTATAAAAACGGTGATGAGTGCTACACCATCATTGTCGAGCGAGTAAATGACATTTTTGGCGTAGGCCGTAAGCATTTAGCTCGACGTGATTTAGTCGATCCGAACGTTGACGTAAGCGTGGAGAAGCTAGCCCAACTTGCTTGTGAGCCTCTATATGATGATGTTTCTCGTGCAGGACACTCCCTGGTTCCCTTTGAGGATTGGACTTAGATGTTATAGCTCATAAATATATAGAAGATGGTTATGAGCCCTGGTATGCGCCTGTTGTCCAAGCTCGGAACTTTGACATGATCGTAAAAGAAACTATTAATACCGAGGTTAAAGAGGATGACCAAGTCGAGGTGGAAGTGACACAAGGCCAGGTCTTCCAAGATGCTAAGCAACAGAAACAGCAGCAACTTTGATTTTCTTTTTAATTGTAAGAAACAAGTCTAGAAACATTTTTTTCTTTTCTCTTTGGTCGGCATGCCTTGGCTCGGTTTGGGAGGCATTTAACTTTTATAACAATTGTATCAGTCGACACTAGACGTGTCCAAACGGTTATAACCGCCGGTTAACGGTTATAACCGCCGGTTAAAAAAACCGTTAACACTTAACCGTAACTTAACCGTTAACCGTGTACTAACGGTTACGGTTATCCGGTTAACAGTTATAACCAGTTAACACGATTTATCCGGTTAAAACGGTTAACTAAAGCCCTTTTTTTTCAAATTAATCCTTTTAACGAAATTTTTAACAATTTATGTTAACTATTTTTTGAAAAATTCCAAGGCCACGGTGACGAACGTCGAAACGTCAAAAATAAAGTTCCAACTCAAACTACCTACAATTGATTTGTAGATAGGGTAAGTAGGGTCGAACCACCGAGACACGTATTTCAAAGTAGAAAATTATTGCTATGAAAAAGATTAAATAAAAAAATTGAGGGTTTTGTTGTTCTAAAATCTAATACTTTTGAAGAAATGACTAAATTTATATAGAAGAGATTTAAATAATAAAATAAAATTTTCGGGATTGGGTTCACAACTATGCTCAAATTTCAATAATCATCAATCAAAGTATACTTGGGGTTCGTTCTTACAAAATTATGATTGGGACACTTAGGCGGGTGATTTGCAATCAAGTGCTTCCAACTAATCTATTCCCTTGGCCCGTTCATAGATTAATTGGAAACCCATTTAGAAAAGAAGAACATCAAGAACTACAATTCTTATGAATCTTTTGGCGGGGATTCAACAAATTGTAATTATCAAGCAACGACTAATTTCAATTGTGAATTTGGCGATTCACAATTGAAATTCTAAATAATTCAAGAACAATTATGTGATCAAGATAAAGGTTCTAAAATTCCATTGAAAATCAACTTGATAATCCCAAGTAATACAAAGATAAAGATGAAAAATAAAACTCAAAACATAAAGTGTTACCTCCAATTCCAAGAACTAAAAAGTTTAGCTATCCATGAACACGAAGAACATCCAAAAAGAAAATGAAAAAAAGAAAAAAATAAAAAAGATGATAACTGATTTTTTTACAGAATTCTCTCCTTCATAAAAAAACAACTGCTGCCTTAATTTAATATACCTAGGAGCTCATGAACAGTCACGTTTATTCACATGAACAGTCTCCATTTATTCCAGCCCAAATAGGCCCAAATCCTTTCCAAACTCAGCCCAACTCCTTGGCCCTACTGCAGCAATCCTCGGCCAGCTTTCTTCATGGCCGGCCATGCCTGTGCCTTGTCTCGGCCAAGCCCTCAATTGCCTTGGATGTCATGACTTGGTTAGTACCATTTTAGATTCGATTCGTCCCATAATTACAACGTCGCATTTTGTAGCATTTTGGTCCTTATCAAAATTTATGTTGCACCTGTACTTGAACTTCCCATATTTTCGCTTTACCCGTTTTATCCTTGAACTTCCCAAGTGACACAAAATTACTTCTAATTTGCTCAATCTTCACTTGGACCCCTGAAACTAAATAAACACTAAAAATACCCATTAAAATACACAAAACTCAAGGATTAAGCAAATAATAAGTTCATAAAGTAGTCAATGGATGAGTGTAAAACTCACTCATCAAATACCCCCAAACTTAAACATTTGCTAGTCCTCGAGCAAACCCCAAAGTAAACTATAAACATTATAAAACTAACTCGACACAAAACTAAAAACAAACTACTCTAACAAATAATCAACTATGTCCCTCCATTCTTGCATGTTCCACAATTACAGCAATTTACAAAATACCATCAACCGCAGGATAAGATTTTCCACAATGCAAGTATCAATATATTTTCCATTAACTGTAAAATATTACTTAACCATTATAATTGCACCATAAAACTCTTTATGCATTATCATCTTTCTCTTTACTCACAACCAAGATCCATATTTATAAAGCTAAGTACACCAACCATCTTTTATTTCATTGACTCTATTTATCAAACATCCACACTATTCAAACACAAAACATGAATACTCCCAAAAATTTTCTCAATTTGACAACCACTTACACCCCCCTCCAAACTTGATCATTTAAGCACACTTTAAAATCTACTACCGTTCAAGTAGGGAACACTGTAGCAGCGAACTCCATGCCCCTAATACTAAGTAGAGATTTATTTAAAGGCTTTGAGAGTTAGCCACTTCGGTATCGAGCTTGGCACGGACCATCACGGCGGTAAAGCTCTTCCTCCATAACGCTACTGCATACCCAGAAATCTGGTTAAGCTAGAATAATCCCTAACCAATTAATCTACGCGTCTGGAGGTTTCACCGAGTATACATTGCATTGCCATTGCTCTCATTTTATTTTAATTTTTTTCTCTTTTTTTTTTCCTTCTTTTTTTCTTTTCTCTTTTTCTCTTTTTTTTTTTTTTCAAGATCACAAGGGGGGGTTCCAATCACAACCAAGGAATACTCAACACAAAACTTGCCTAGTGTTGCTACATCGGTAAACAAATTCATTAACTCAAAAGGTGATGGTGTACTCTAAACTTTATAAAAATAAATCAAAATTATCATCAAAGAGCATATTTTCACAAGTGCACAAAACTTACAACTAAGAGATTTATGACTCAATTATAACTCTTAAGTAATATACCACAATTAACAAAAAAAATATACCAATCTTGCATATACAAATTATCTCACCATATTATCCACATTAGCGGTCACAAGAGATCACAAGCAATTATGGGGAACACCAAGAATGTTAACAAAACACTATACACGAAAAGGACATAGTTAACTATTTTTTTTTCATTTTTCATTTTTCCAGTTTTTTTTTTCATTTTTTTTTTTTTTAATAAAAACTAAATTAAAACTAAGTATATACATTTCCCATACCCCCAAACTTAAAACGCACATTGTCCCTAATGTGAATAAAAGAAACAAAACAAAAACAAATATAAATAAAAAGGACG
Source organism: Adenophora triphylla var. japonica (assembly GCA_022495995.1). NCBI lineage: Eukaryota > Viridiplantae > Streptophyta > Magnoliopsida > Asterales > Campanulaceae > Adenophora > Adenophora triphylla. The sequence goes on along the minus strand of JAFEMH010005050.1, from coordinate 131,185 downwards.
AAATACTTACAACCTCAATCAGCCGAAAAACCCGCACGACGGGCAATATTCTTTACCCTTGCATCCAACTTCTCCACATTTGCATTTATTTGTTCCATGCATGCCCGTTGAGACTCCAACTCCAACAAAACTCTCTCCAACATACCCTCCACAGAAGCGCCACTAACCGGTGGTGGGGGCAAACATAAACGAGGTACCGGAATTGACTCCGGAATTGACTCGGAACCAAGGTCCTCTAACTTCCAATTTCTCTCATCCCGAACCCACTTTCGATTGTTATCCGGAAGCACAATATGATTTGCCAAAAGATCACGCCCCAAATAAAAATGCCCACTTTCTGATGTGATCATACCTATTTGGTGCCACATAGACAATCTTGTAATCACTATGGTTAAATGACCCATCATCGTTCCTGTGCAATGCAAGCTGTTGAAGAATAGCAAGCATAGCAACATTGGTCTTCCCAGCACCAGTTAGAGCACACAGCAGAATATTATTTGCTTTGAAAAGAGCAGTTTCTTACACTCTACTCTGGACCCTGTTTAACTGGGTCATTCCTTTGAAAGCTGCTTGTGCCCAGCTTGGCATGTCAGAAATCTTCACAAGTTTTTCATTGGCACCAAGAGATTTTGGCTTCAAGGCTGGCACATGAACTTCTTCGTAACCTTTGTTGTGGTTTCTATAAGATCCCAATGGAAGCTCGCACTTCTTATTTGCCATGAGAAGACCTCCTTGCTGAAAGGTTGGCGTGACAGGCCACAGCCTAGGTGCATCCATGGCGACACTCAACGCAGTCGACATTGCAGCCAACGGATTCAACAAGGCAAAAGGCTCCAACAAACAATGTCCAGTAACAGCTTTCGCCTACGCAAGTCCAAATGTAGGGGGGGTCCCACTTCAAGGACCTTTACACTTCCATTGGAGACGTCTGTATCCTAAAAATACGCAACATGCCTGACATTGTTCCTCGTAGCACACCACCTCCACTGTACGTGCCAGTCGGGGAAGAGTTGCAGTTCGATTCCCGGGACTCAAACTACTTGAAGCCTGTTGGAAATATTGCAACCTGGCATAGCTTAGAAGGGTCTTATTTGCATGGGCTTGCCAGAACACATGGAGTTGATAAAGATTTTAAGCTGGAGGTGAAGCGAGACATTGCACTTGTTAACAAAGAATCGAATGCGTTGAAGGCGAAATACCTAATACCGCCCTATTGGTGGGGTTTGGCTAATCTGGGAATGATTCAACAGAATGATGGATCTTGGAAATTGTTTGAACACCAGAATGAAGGTTTTGCTGGAGTTCAATCAACAGACATGGTGGCAAAATCAGAGAGAAGAGGGAGCAGGAACAGAGAGGGGTTAAGGTTTTGGAACAGTGAAAGGGGATTTCCGGTGTAATTGGAGATGAGACGGGAATATAAGAAGAGGGGTTAGGGTTTGAAACGGGAAGGAGAGGAGGAAGCTGCAAATGGAGGTTTGTCGATTTGGAGATGAGGAATGGGGTTTTTGGTTTACGGCTGGTAGGGAGGGGGAAAGAGGGACCGGTGAAAGGGGAGAGTTTTGGCCGGAATTGGGGAAGGTGTGGCTGGCCGGAATTTGGGTTTCTGAATGGATTGGTGGAGGAGGGCCGGCGACGGGAAGGATGGGTACGGCTGATTGGAGGTTTGGGTAGAGAAGAAGGGTGTGGATTGGAGAGGGTTAGGTTTTTTCTGGTAATGGGAAGAAGGAGATGGAGCTTGAACATCGAAGGAGAAGGGGAATAGGGCTGGACCGGTGGTGAAGAAGAAGAAGGGTTTTGGAAAACGTTTTTTTTTTTCTCTTTTTTCTTTTTTTTTTTTTTTTTTTTTTTGCAAATGACCTTTGTGCCCCTGCTCCTTGGTAACCAATTTTGACCAGCAACTTTTGTGTGCTCACACGCATTTTGGCGTGATCACACAGCCAACTAAACTTGAACATTTGCGTGGTCACACAAATTTTTCGTGTGATCACACCAATCTTCCTGAATCAATCCCATTCCTTAGCATTGATTTGTAACAATAAAATCTGCACACCAAAAAAAAATAAAACCAAAGCATAATATCCACCAAAATAATAAAACTAAATTAAAATAATTAAAACAAAATAAATTGACTCAATTTTTTTATTTTTTTTAAACGACATGAAAATGAAAGACACAATTTTTTTAATTTTTTTTAATTGAAAACATTTAAATGAAAACAATGAAATCTAAGCTAAGAAATTTTACACCCCCAAACTTAATTATTACTTTGTCCTCAAAGTGATGAAAACAAAGGAACAATTAACTTTAAAGGAACTAAAAATTAGACTACCCATTCAACCTCCATTGCTTTTGGAACTCCATCTATGTATGGCTTCACTCGATGTCCACCCAATTGCGGACTTATGCCTCTTCAACACATCAAACAACTTTCTTTCCTGCAATTCTGTTAAATCCGCGGCAATAATAACAGGCAAAGAATCACTACTACCAAGAAAAGCATACTTCAAGCTAGATGGAAGTTGTTTAAGTTCTAACTCGGAAGGAGAGACAATAGACGGTAAGTGCTTAGGATTAAAATTACCTAAAGATTCCACAGGAACCTTTTCAGTAACTTCCTCCGTAACATCCATATCAGCAAGAATGGCCCTCGCCTCATTTTTATCAAACACACCTTCCGTAACTAACTCATACACAAACTCAGACACAAGAGAGCTCTCAAAATCAGGCTCAAGTAACATCGAATTATCAGAAATATCACAAAAGAGACATTCATTGACCTCATATGGCTTTTTCAAGAAATCAAAAATAGATAAGTTAACAATTTCATCCATGATTGTCAATTTAAAATAAAAATATATACAAAATAATATTCACAATAGCAAATAATTAAATCAACTTTAAAATAACGCGTCCCCGGCAACGGCGCCAAATTTTGACGAACGTCGAAACGTCAAAAATAAAGTTCCAACTCAAACTACCTACAATTGATTTGTAGATAGGGTAAGTAGGGTCGAACCACCGAGACACGTATTTCAAAGTAGAAAATTATTGCTATGAAAAAGATTAAATAAAAAAATTGAGGGTTTTGTTGTTCTAAAATCTAATACTTTTGAAGAAATGACTAAATTTATATAGAAGAGATTTAAATAATAAAATAAAATTTTCGGGATTGGGTTCACAACTATGCTCAAATTTCAATAATCATCAATCAAAGTATACTTGGGGTTCGTTCTTACAAAATTATGATTGGGACACTTAGGCGGGTGATTTGCAATCAAGTGCTTCCAACTAATCTATTCCCTTGGCCCGTTCATAGATTAATTGGAAACCCATTTAGAAAAGAAGAACATCAAGAACTACAATTCTTATGAATCTTTTGGCGGGGATTCAACAAATTGTAATTATCAAGCAACGACTAATTTCAATTGTGAATTTGGCGATTCACAATTGAAATTCTAAATAATTCAAGAACAATTATGTGATCAAGATAAAGGTTCTAAAATTCCATTGAAAATCAACTTGATAATCCCAAGTAATACAAAGATAAAGATGAAAAATAAAACTCAAAACATAAAGTGTTACCTCCAATTCCAAGAACTAAAAAGTTTAGCTATCCATGAACACGAAGAACATCCAAAAAGAAAATGAAAAAAAAGACAAAAATAAAAAAAGATGATAACTGATTTTTTTACAGAATTCTCTCCTTCATAAAAAAACAACTGCTGCCTTAATTTAATATACCTAGGAGCTCATGAACAGTCACGTTTATTCACATGAACAGTCTCCATTTATTCCAGCCCAAATAGGCCCAAATCCTTTCCAAACTCAGCCCAACTCCTTGGCCCTACTGCAGCAATCCTCGGCCAGCTTTCTTCATGGCCGGCCATGCCTGTGCCTTGTCTCGGCCAAGCCCTCAATTGCCTTGGATGTCATGACTTGGTTAGTACCATTTTAGATTCGATTCGTCCCATAATTACAACGTCGCATTTTGTAGCATTTTGGTCCTTATCAAAATTTATGTTGCACCTGTACTTGAACTTCCCATATTTTCGCTTTACCCGTTTTATCCTTGAACTTCCCAAGTGACACAAAATTACTTCTAATTTGCTCAATCTTCACTTGGACCCCTGAAACTAAATAAACACTAAAAATACCCATTAAAATACACAAAACTCAAGGATTAAGCAAATAATAAGTTCATAAAGTAGTCAATGGATGAGTGTAAAACTCACTCATCACACGGCCAGCCAAGGCAACGCGGGCCGAATGACCAAGGCCAAGGCCTCTCATATATAAGCAAGAGCCACATTTACTTTGATATTCATTCGATGTGGGATAATGACCACGGCCAAGGCAAGGCCACGGCCGACCAAGGCCATTTAGTTCCTTTATTTTCAATGTGGGATAATGACCAAGGCCAAGGCCACGGCCACGGCCTTCCACGCCGCCACGGGCGAGGCCAAATTTTTTTAATTATTTGAAAATATTTTAAATTAATTTAATTAAAAAAATTCAAATTGAATAATTAAAAATATTTTTATTTTCAAAATGAATTAAGCCATGTAGATTATACAATAATTAAAATTAATTTAAAAATTTTGTGCTTTTATAATGAAACCATATAGAGATTGTATGCCCGAATACATATCCTCGGCCACCAATCACCATCGTAAGCCAGACAAATATTATTATAAATATATGTTTGTGCGTATCAATGAATACATATCCTCGGCCGTGGCCTTGGCCTTGGTCATTATCCCACATCGAAAACAAAGGAACTAAATGGCAGCCTTGGCCGTGGCTTGGCCTTGGCTCGACCGTGGCCTTGGCCTTGGCCGGCCGTGGCCTTGCCTTGGTCGTGGTCATTATCCCACATCGAATGAATATCAAAGTAAATGTGGCTCTTGCTTAAATATGATAGGCCTTGGCCTTGGTCATTCGGCCCGCGTTGCCTTGGATGGCCGTGGCCGTGGCCTTGGCCTTGGCCTTGGAATTTTTCAAAAAATAGTTAACAGAAATTGTTAAAAATTTCGTTAAAAGGATTAATTTGAAAAAAAAGGGCTTTAGTTAACCGTTTTAATTGGATAAACCGTGTTAACCGGTTATAACCGTTAACCGGATAACCGCAACCGTTAGTACACGGTTAACGGTTAGGTTACGGTTAAGTGTTAATGATTTTTTTAACCGCCGGTTATAACAGTTAACGGCGGTTATAACCGTTTGGACACGTATAGTGTCGACTGATACAATTGTTATAAAAGTTAAATGCCTCCCAAACCGAGCCAAGGCATGTCGACCAAAGAGAAAAGAAAAAATTGTTTCCAGACTTGTTTCTTACAATTACAAAGAAAATCAAAGTTGTTGCTGTTTCTGTTGCTTAGCATCTTGAAAGACCTGGTCTTGTGTCACTTCCACCTCGACTTGATCATCCTCTTTAACCTCGGTATCAATAGTTTCTTTTACGATCATGTCAAAGTTTCGAGCATGGACAACAGGCGCATAACAGGGCTCATAACCATCTTCTATATATTTATGAGCTATAACATCTAAGTCCAATCCTCAAAGGGAACCAGGGAGTGTCCTGCACGAGAAACATCATCATATAGAGGCTCACAAGCAAGTTGGGCTAGCTTCTCCACGCTTACGTCAACGTTCGGATCGACTAAATCACGTCGAGCCAAATGCTTACGGCCTACGCCAAAGATGTCATTTACTCGCTCGACAATGATGGTGTAGCACTCATCACTGTATTTATAGTTCTCCACAACAGCTCTCTCCCTATCTTGAGCCTCCTGCCATTTTATCCTGGCAGCTCTGTGCTCCTTATTCACTTAGAGCATCAAGTTGTTGCAGTCCTGGAACATGTTAGTGACACTCTCAACTTGTGTCTCGAGCTTGACCTTCTCCTGACTCGCCATGGCGACCCGCTCCTCTAGTTTAGCCTTTACTGGTCTCCAATAGGCGACCTGCTCTTGGAGGGGAGCCAACTGCTCCTAGGCAGTCTTTAGGGAGTGAAGGACATTATCTCTCTCTTTCTCGACGTTAAAGTAGGCCGTCCTCTCTCTCTCGACGTTAAAGTAGGCCGTTTCACCGCCTCACATTGGCCATCCTGGCGTGGGGTTTCTTCTTTAGCTCCCCAGCTTCCCTCACTTTTCTGGCCAGGTTGGCTTGGGCCGTCTTCTCCCTTTCAATGGTCACCCTCCATTTACACTTGTCCTGCTCGACCAACACCAAAGGCTGCCAAACAAACAAAAGACGGACAAATTTGATTCGGACAAAAGAAAAAGAGCTTGGAAAATAGACAATTGTTACCTCATAGGAAACTAGGGCAAGGCGGTTGCTGAACTCCTCTGGAGTTAGTCCGGAGCTGGGGAAGGAGGCAAGCAGATCCTGGTCTGCGGCTTGACGTATCACAACTTGGCCCATGTCCATTTTCGGATCGGGCGTGCAAGAGAATCCACCCCCCTTAGTGGGGCGACGTCACTCAATGCATCCACCATGGATTGCACCTCATCAACATCGAGAATCCCACCATCAAGCTTGTTTTGGGAGGGGGCTCGACTCGAACCCGCCGACACCGCGCAGATGAACCAACCGCATCTCTTTTCTTGGCCGCATTGCCCATTTCTAGATTTTGGCAGCCTCGGCCTCTCTTTCTATTTAAGACCAAGGAGTATACATTCTCTCCTTGTCCTTCCTCCGTCAAGTCCACTATTAACTCGACAACTTGCGACCTAGTGGAGGGATCGAACTGCTCATTGCCAGGAGGCAACTCACCGTGGGAGTCTGCTCCACCTCACAAGGAAGCAGCTCGATCATCACTTCTATCTATACTCTGGGCACCCAAGCCTTGGTTTTATGTTTTGGGAGCTAACTGAGGCTTCGATTGGCTTGACGGGTTGGGAACCATCTATGAGGACCATCCCTACCCCATTTTTGTGGGAAGTAGATTGTTGCGAGCAGCAATCTCTCGCTTCATGCTAACTCGAGCATTGGTGCGACCATGCGCTTTCTTGCTCCTCCTCCGGTCATCTATGTTGACGATCCTGTTCATGAAACTCTTAGTTGGGCAACAAAACTGCACGATCAAAATCAAAGGGTTAAGACAAGTAATGACGACCAAAAAGAAGAATTCAACAGTTAAAAGAAAGCTACTTAATCGCCAAGTGGCCTAGCCGCTTGCAGTGCCCTTCTGCTCGTATGCACAGGCGACAACTGCTCTCATACTTACCACCCACATAAATAACCCAATCAGGGTATCGCAAGCTCCTAATTATAGGGACCAAAGGCTGGAGACCTCCTTCATCTCCCATCATCATTCCGGCCTGAAGTCCTTGCTCGACTCCAAGGTTGGTCAGTGAACTGTGTCCCTCCTAGCAATAACTTTCAACCTCCTCACGAGCGTCTTGCTCCACTCAGGGACCTAGTAATCTTCATCTTTCATCACTTCTGACCACTTGGTCGGCAATGGAAATTCCTACTCTTTCTTACTCTCCAAGTGAATTAGGTGAGTGTTCCAGCCCGTACATTTGTCGGTCAAATTGATGAAAATTAAGTTTGGGTGCCTTGGCCTTACCGGGAGTACTAATTCCCAAGGTCTTCTCATTGATCACTACCTTAAAAATTGCTTGAAGACATAAACACATGGCTCGTAGCCGACGAACCTACAGATCATGGCGAAGGCGACCAAAACCCTAAGTGTATTGGCCCCTAGCTGCATCGGAGCGATAAAGCCCTCCAAGAATTCATTGATGAAGGGATATAAGGGTAGCCTAAGTCCTATTTCAAATTGCCCATAATAAATGGCCACTCTGCTCGAATCTAGCGCCCAATCGATCAAATCTTTCGCTTTCCTTTGCCTCTCTCTGAAATGGGTCAACACATACTCCTCTCTCGATATCTAAAAGTGATCATGGAGGATCCTAATTGTTGACTCGCTGACCGACTTACCAGCTTGCTGGGAGCCACATACCCCCTCTCACGTCAAGCAACAGCCATACCTGAGCAAAAGAGGTCAGCAATTATGCCGGAGCTTAAGGTCGATGCCTCATCTTGGTCGATGTCACGATTTTGCTCGCTATCCACCATATCTACAAAATATAAAGAATAGGGGAATCATTCCTAGAAGATGAAGGAGACGAGCTACCTAAAGACGAGCTAGATTCCGCTGGGAAGGGAAAAGTCTTTGCAAGAAAAGGTGGTTTGCCAATCCTAGTGTAAAAAATTTATGGAATGGTCTATCAAATTATTGAACAGGCGAAAGCGAACAACCCTTGGTCACCTACGGTCATATCCCTTAAGCTTTCATTGGCCGAAAAATCAATTTCCCCAAAGAAAAGCCCCCATTTTGTTAAAATGGTTATGCACTCCTCTAAGGTCAGCTCTATCCAAGGGCCATCTATTCTTTTGTAAATTACCCTATGATTCATGTAGTTATAACAATATTTTACCTCCATCTCAAACCCTAAAACCCTAGCCATGACAACCGTACAAAAACTTGAAATTAAATCTACTATGAAGGAATAGCAAGTTACCTGGTTTGGTTTGAGTTGGATGAAACAGAAGGGAACACAGAGATGAAGATTTCAAGCACCGGGGAAGATAAACACCAGTTTTTTCAAATAATTGGAAAATTTGGGGATTTTCGACTTTCTATGCTCTCAAAAACTCAAAGACGATAGAGTTTGAAAAGGATTCAAATTCCTCATTTTATACCCCTTTCCTTAACTGTCAGAAGTGGAAAGGGTGAACAAAATGATTCAAAAACATCAATAATGACCCGAATTGAATGCAAGCGACGATTTCCAAATCGTCAGGTGCGTGTCAATAAATGCGAAAATTACGGCGCATTGATGACAACTCATTAGGTGACGTTGAAGTTGAACAACGATCATTGACCAAAATCATTTGACGAGTCAAGCTGAAAAGCTCCGACCACTTCCTCTCCGAATATTCCTTAACTTCCTACCCGATAAGTCGAGCTAGGAAGTTGGGGATCACTGAATGGAATAAAAGTGACAGGTTGAACTCATACGAGGCCAGCCCAACGTCCATGCTAATCTATAAACTCAATATGCCCAAAGGGCCCGTCACCATTTTACATAAATTGTACATCGATCAACAAGTCAAGTCGACCAAAGATATAGTCCGACCTTTTATAGGTCGTGACCTAACTTGGTCTGACATATGACAGATCACTCGTACGTTTCTCTGCCTAACCAATGCACGAACTCATGTCGACCTCATTTCCTTTGAGAGACCTCGACCGAGCTAAACAGGCGTAGCCAATGCCACCAAAATAACAAAGTCATATATTCTCAGAGACGGTTAATTTCTGTATTCCCGTCGGGTTTAGTGGGATTTAGAAACTTGTCCTATCAATACGGTACAAATATCTACCCTTGATCCTCATGAGAAGACAACGTCATTTTTGCACACTCATTATACTATGTTAATACAGTTTTATAAACAAGACACCTATACTCATCCTCACGCCAGATGGTTTTAGCCGAAGACCATTCCGGCTAGTAGTTTGTTCTTGATTTCAGGTCTTAGACGTTGGAGTACAACCTAATTGCAGAACTAAGACTGATCTGAACCAGTTCCTGCATCATCATAGACCAAGACTATCGACTTGAGTGAGGATTTCTCTAAATTGATCTCTGATCCATCCCATTTTCTCCTCCCTCCCTTTTCTGGTAAGAAAGGAAAATTGGTTACGGCTATGATCGAAATGATCTCACTCGTAAAACCCTAAGTTTATATTTGATGACATGTACGGACGAGTGTTGTTAAACATACACTCCCCCGCCATAATGTGTTATTGATTAACTTTCATGAAGCCATCATGTCCAAACCAGGCCCATGCTGAGTTAGTTAATGATCCTGTAATTAATTCAGTCCCAAATATTCCTTTAGTTTATTTAACGACAAGCATGTCCTATATATATATATATATATATATATATATAAAGTACATTTTAAAAATGTTTACAAAATTAAACACTAACTTTGGTAGGCATTTAAAACTTTTACGGCTTTAGAAATATTTTCACAAATTTTCAAGGGTTGAAAGGACAAAAATGCATATATTAAGGGGCCCTAATAATTTTTGGATCCTAATCTATTGGGCCTTTCTTGCACATGGTAATCACGGCCTGTTTAATGGGTGTTTATCGTTTTATAAAGCGTATTATTAATTAAGGGTATCCAATTTTTTTAATCTTGAAAAATGTACTCTATTCGTTCCTAAGTGAATGTCAATTATTATTATTTTTTAAAAATTATCTTTCGTTCCTAAGTGCATGTCAATTATTATTTATTTATTTTTTAAATTATCTTGCTCAAAAGCAAATTTGAAAAAAAAATTGACATTCATTTAGAGACGTAGAGAACATTACATTGTAGAAAACTTATGAAGTAATTGGTTTTTTGAGACAATAACAAGATTCTACTTTCAAATTTTAGGATGTCTCTGCAGCATTTAGGTGATTTCCTCGAATGGTGGATAAATATCAGCATAAGATTTCCAGTACATGGATTGATCACTACAAGAAACTGCCCATTATCGACGGAAAAGTCTGTCGGAAAAGTCTGTCGGAAAAGCTCAATTTCTGTCGGTAATGTGGCTTTACCGACGTCCGTCGGAGTCCGTCGGTAATATCTGGTTGGTAATGCCGACGAAAAAGTCCGTCGATAATCCCGACGGTCCGTCCGTAAACCCAAATTAATGGTCGAAATTGATCTGTCGGCCGTTCCCCAGAGAGATTGCGGACGGACATGTCCGTCGGTAAAATAAGATATAATTACCGGCAGACATGTCCGTCGGCAACGATTGTATAAATTCCGACGGAATAGTCCGTTGGTAATGCTATTTATCATTTTTTAATGGATTTAGTTAACACCACCTTCAGATTTAATTAACACCATCTGCCATACTGTAAGTTAACTCAAAATCATACTAGTACTTTGCCAAATATTTACACTTTGCTTTCATATTTATAGAGTTTAAATGATCCTCCAACAACTAATGTCACTACTAGTGAATACAACCCTAAGAGGGATGAGCATCGGAGGCAAGAGGGAGTGCTTGAGCATGATCAATGATGGGAGCATTACCACTAACGCAGGGAGGAGCAAGAGCGGCAGCATGAGCAAGTGCAGGAGCAGAAGCAAGATCAATGACAGGACCACTGGTGGATGCAAGAGCCGGAGCCGAAGTTGGTGCAGGTGTAGGAGGAGCAGGTGCAGAAGCAAGGTCAATCACGGGAGCACTGGCACTAGTGGAAGCAAAAGCAGGAATGGGAGCATGAGCTGGAGCCAGAGCAGATGCATGTATATTTGCAGGGGCTAGAGGAGCAGGTGTAGGAGCATGATCTATGACTGGAGCACTATCACTACTAGCGGATGCAAGAGCTGGAGCTAGTGCGGAAGGAACAGGTGCAGAAGCAAGAACAATGACTCGAGCACTGCCACTAGTGGAAGATGAAGCAGGAGCAAGATCAGGTGTGGGAGGATGTGCATGAGCTGGAGCAGGAGGAGATGTACGTACAGGTGTAAGGGCCGGAGGAGCAGGTGCAGAAGCATGATCTATGTCACTAGCGGAAGCGGGAGTAGGAGCGGGTGCGAGAGAAGGAGCAGAAGCAGGATCAATGGTGACTGCAAACCCACCGGCAAGAGGAGGAGTAGGAAGCTCTATGGAAGCCCTGACACTCTGCACAAGTACGAATTTCATCCCTGAAATTACACAAACATAAAAGATTTAGTATTCTAAATCTAATTGAGAAAGTAGGTTATGAATTTTATCACTTGGAATACTCACCTCATCATCTCTAAGGCCCGAAGCTCATGAACCATGTGCCGCTGCTGCGGTACTCGTAACTGTTGTGCCTGTATGTATCTGACTCTTAAGGTAAGTGAGGACCTCAAGTGACTGTCGAACCACGGGATCAATCGGATCATCGCCAAAAAGACATTGATGTATACGTTCAGGAGGTATACTTTCCAGTATAACATACACCGTCATCCAGAGAAACAGAACAGTGGATATGTACATATCATCTACGGCGGAAATGACAATCGAGGGAGATAGAGAGGATAAGAAGGCATAAGCGATCACGCTTACACTAAGAAACAAATTATAGAATAGAATAAATCCAGCCCCTCTAAGAAAGATACCATGTAAAGAAAAGAACATTTGCAGCGAAGCAAAAAAGAATGGCCAGATAAGCCAGTGCTGACTTAAACTCTTTCGATATGCATTTTCCAAAAAAAACTATTACGTACATAACTAGTTCGATGGACCACATGATCGATCATGTGGTCCATCGAACTAGTTATGTATGTAATAGGTTTTTTTGGAAAATGAATATCGAAAGAGTTTAAGTCAGCACCGACTTATCTGGCCATTCTTTTTTGCTGACTTAAACTCTTTCGATATGCATTTTCCAAAAAAAACCTATTACGTACATAACTAGTTCGATGGACCACATGATCGATCATGTGGTCCATCGAACTAGTTATGTACGTAATAGATTTTTTTGGAAAATGCATATCGAAAGAGTTTTAAGTCAGCACTGGCTTATCTGGCCATTCTTTTTTGCTTCGCTGCAAATGTTCTTTTCTTTACCAGGGATCTTTCTTAGAGGGGCTGGATTTATTCTATTCTATAATTTGTTTCTTAGTGTAAGCGTGATCGCTTATGCCTTCTTATCCTCTCTATCTCCCTCGATTGTCATTTCCGCCGTAGATGATATGTACATATCCACTGTTCTGTTTCTCTGGATGACGGTGCATGTTATACTGGAAAGTATACCTCCTGAACGTATACATCAATGTCTTTTTGGCGATGATCCGACTGATCCCGTGGTTCGACAGTCACTTGAGGTCCTCACTTACCTTAAGAGTCAGATACATACAGGCACATGCATGCAGTACCAGTGCGGCACATGGTTCGTGAGCCGCCTAGAGATGATGAGGTGAGTATTCCAAGTGATATAAAATTCATAACCTACTCTCTCAATTAGATTTAGAATACTAAATCTTTTATGTTTGTGTAATTTCAGGAATGAAATTCGTACTTGTGCAGAGAGTGTCAGGGCTTCCATAGAGCTTCTTACTCCCTCCCCAACTCCTCCTCTTGCTGGTGGGTTTGCAGTCACCATTGATCCTGCTTCTGCTCCTGCTCTCGCACCCGCTCCTACTCCCGCTTCCGCTAATGACATAGATCATGCTTCTGCACCTGCTCCTCCAGCCCTTACACCTGGACGTGCATCTCCTCCTGCTCTGGCTCCAGCTCATGCGCATGCTCCCACACCTGCTCTTGCTCCTGCTTCTGCTTCTTCTTCTTCTTCTTCCACTAGTGGCAGTGCTCGAGTTATTGATCTTGCTTCTGCACCTGTTCCTTCCACACTAGCTCCTGCTCCAGCTCTTGCATCCGCTAGTAGTGACAGTGCTCCGGTCATAGATCATGCTTCTGCACCTACACCGGCTCCTCTAGCCCTTGCAAATATACATGCATCTACTCTGGTTCCAGCTCATGCTCCCGTTCCTGCTTTTGCTTCCACTAGTGCCAGTGCTCCAGTGATTGACCCTGCTTCTGCACCTGCTCCTCCTACACCTGCACCAACTTCTGCTTCGGCTCCGTCTCTTGCATCCACCGGTGGTCCTGTCATTGATCTTGCTTCTGCTCCTGCACTTGCTCATGCTGCCGCTCTTACTCCTCCCTACGTTAGTGGTAATGCTCCCATCATTGATCATGCTCAAGCACTTCTTCCTGCCTACGGTGCTCATCCCTCTTAGGCTTGTATTCGCTAGTAGTAACATTAGTTGTTGGAAGATCATTTAAACTCTATAAATATGAAAGCAAAGTGCAAATATTTTGCAAAGTACTAGTATGAGTTTGAGTTAACTTACAGAATGGAAGATGGTGTTAATTAAATCTAAAGGTGGTGTTAACTAAATCCAAGGATGACAAACATGTATGATATTCTGTTATACACCCTCGATGTGCTTTAATTTGTGCGATATGTGGTTATGATTAAAGATAGAACTAAATCAATTTTTTGCGTTAAAACTTTAAGACGGTGAAGCACATGAAAGGGTTATTTGTACGAAGAATAAAATACTAATTGTTCACCTCCCCCATCCAAAAAGATAATTAAATACTCCCTCCATCCCATTCAAATAGACATAAAATGTTTGTGGATGGTTTGCTAGTAGTTTCCCCCGTTCCTTCTAGCGCCACAGCCCTCTCATTTAATTCTTTAGATTATTTTTTTACTGCAAATAGTAGCTTTAGTCTAGGGTAAATACTGCAAATAGTAGCTTTAGTCTAGGGTATGATATTTACTGTATACTAGTGACCAATCCGTCAAAATTCGGCCTGAATAATACGGCTAATTATCCAATTAGAAAATATAATAAAAAATATGCATATAAAATGAATATAAAATTAATTAATAAATTGTTATTTTATTTGGAAGAGGACCGAAACATGACACTGAAAAACTCTACCGAGACAAAGATGTGCTGTCAAGAACATCAAGAATGTAGAGGAGGTAGGATGGGCAATTGGTCAAATCTAATATGCAGTGGCGAAGCCATAAATTTTTGTAAAGGGGTCGAGATTGATCTTGGGATAATTAATATAATTGTTGTATACAAATTTAGGATGCATAGGGGTTCAAAATAATAATTTAGTGCAAATTTTTCTCAAAATTAAGGAGGTCAAAATGTATAAATCCTTCATTTTTAGTAGTAAAAAGCCATTTTCTAAAAATTTGATAGTGCAAAATTGACACATTCCAAAATTGAAGGGGTTAGATAACCTCCTTTGAGTCATTGTGGCTTTGCCACTGCTAGTATGAATCGTACATGAACGTTAGTTGGAGTCAGCGTTTCTCCGGGGGATCGTTTAGCCATGCCTCATAATAATTTGAAAAATGACCACCGTGAAAATGCATGCCACATTTAAAAAAATTATAAACATTTGTACCCTCGGGGACATCCGGAAAAAAAAATTAGGCATTTTCAAACTCATATATACATATACACATACACAAAGGATACACATATCTACAAGTATAATTTCATAATTTTATAAATATTTATGTTAAATTGAAATCTAACTGTCTATATGATTGAATGAGATCTTGAAAGTCAGTTGAAAACGTCAAAAACGATTTACAAAGAAGTTGAAGGGCTCTTGGGATTGTAATATGTAGGGTCAAATTTAATAGGGATTCAATTGCATATCTCACTTTATACTCTTTTTTGTATTTCTAAAAGAGCAAAAGTGTTGCTCAAATGATATATCTAAGACGATTTGATTGACATGTGACCACATAGTACGATTAGTACTCTATGATTTTGTCAAAATATATTTTCGAAACTTAAAAAAATTTATATTTTTTTTTGGAGATTGATTTTTCAATTAAAAAAAAATTCCTAGTCAAAGTAAGATTATATCAATTTAGGTTATGAAATATAGAGCAAGATATATATGTATATATTTGTATATCTTTTATTACCTAATTTGTAGATTATATAGAACTTTACATATATTATGTTTCTTTAAGAGTTAACAATTCCTTAATAGATAACAATTCATTTTTCTAGTGGTTATCTCTTTCTTGTGCAACACTCTTGATGTACTATATATATGCGGCTTTTCTCAGATCAAAAGTATAGATTCTCACAGAGCAAAATATAGAGAGAAATCCCAGAAATTCGTGAGAAGATTTTTCAAGAGAGATATCTTTAGATGTGTGCGGAGATGTGTCTCACATTCCGACTCACATCTGTTTTCTTGCAAAGTATTTGATTCTTAAGTTTTATCCCGCTTCTGTTTTGCTGCTTGTTCAGCATAGGGATTACTTTCTTAAGATCACAATCTTTATTTTTTAATATTTTCATATTTTCTTATTTTACTAGTTAGGTTTTTATTCTCTATAACAAATCTTTTAATAGTGAAATCCTTTTTAGGCATAAGCCTTGTTTGCTGGGTCAGAACCAGTAAACGTTTAAACCTTTGTGTTATTTTTATATTTTTATTTTGCTGCATATTTTCAGATGTGTGGACAGTTGTAACTCACATCTGTACACACATCCATATTATGTTATGTTGAAACTTGATCTCTTAGCTACACAAAACTTTCAATTGGTATCAGAGCCAACTCTCGACCTCACTAATTGTTGATCCAGAAAGTGTGGTTATCATGGAATGTCAAAATCACCATAATCGACATCCAGTCTTGGATGGTACTAATTATTCCTTTTGGAAATCTAACATTCGTAGCTACATCAAATCAATTGATGAAAGAGCGTGGACGAGTATACTTGTTGCATGACGAGTATACTTATTGCTTATTGACTTCTTGTGACCAGTTGTGTCCTCAAATGTTACTTACAACTTATGACACATATGTACTGAAACTTGACCCGTCACTTGTGTGTATAGGATCATTCTAGTCATTCTGCATGTTTAGGTCATTCTTAGGTGCTCGATAAATATATCTGTTTATTTATTTTCATTATTTATAATTTTTTTATTTAACATGTTTTTGATTAACAATATTCCTCATAAAATGTAATCTAGGTCAATCATGTAAAGGAGAATTATTGTGGACTGCTTCAAAGGGTAAATCTAGAAATGATATGTCACGAATATCTTATTATTATTGAATGTAGAAATAACTAAACTAGACACTTATATAATAGTATGAAATTTTAATAAATGCCAACATGCCTATAGATAAGTTATGAAGCTATAAGAAATCAAACAAGTTTCCATATCTCTCCATTTGGAAGCAGGACATGCCTCTACATTTGCAACACCGGTAAAACCAATGGTGTAACTCCCTTGTTGAGAGAAGCAACAACAGTAGCAAATATATGAGGATCTGCGAAAACATGTTAACTAAACTACTAAGAACACAATTAACTCCGGCGACTACCAACTCCGGCGACCAAACAACTGAGAACTTAACTTATCAGTAAGTTCTCAGTTGTCAACTAAACTACTAAGAACACAATTAACTCCGGCGACTACCAATTCCGGCGACCAAACAACTGAGAACTTAACTTATCAGTAAGTTCTCAGTTGTCAACTAAACTACTAAGAACATAATTAACTCCGGCGACCTCTCCGGTGATCAAACAACTGAGAACTTAACTTATCAGTACGTTCTCAGTTGTCAACTAAACTATTAAGAACACGAACAACTCCGACGATCACCAACTCCGGCGACCAACAACTCCGGCGACCTCTCCGGCAATCAAACAATTGAGAACTTATCAGCAAGTTCTCCGTTGTCAACTAAACTACTAATAACACGATCAATTTCTTCAACCAAAGAACTGAGAACCTATCACTATGTTCTCAGTTGTCAAATAAACTACTAAGAACACGATCAACTTCGACGACCACCAACTCCGCGACCTCCCCGGCGACCACCAACTCCGGCGACCACTCCGGCGACCAAACAACTGAGAACTTAACTTATCAGTAAGTTCTCAGTTGTCAACTTAACTACTATACTAAGAACACGATCAACTCCGGCAATCTCCCCGGCGATTATCAACTCCGGCGATCTCTCCGACGATCAAACAACTGAGAACTTAACTTATCAGCAAGTTCTCAGTTATCAAGTAAACTACTAAGAACACGATTAACTCCGACGACCACCAAATCCGACTACCAAACAACTAAAACCTACTTATCAGTAAGTTCTCAGTTGTGTCCACTAAAAACACGATCAACTCCGACGACCAAACAACTGAGAATTTATCAGTAAGTTCTCAGTTGTTAACTAAACTACTAAAAACACGATCAACTCCGGCAATCACCAACTCCGGTGATTAAACAACTGAGAATTTATCAGTAAGTTCTCAATTGTCAACTAAACTACTAATAACACAATCAACTCCGGCGACTAGACAACTAAGAACTTATCAATATCGATAACCAAAACCTTCGACGACCAAACAATTGAAAACTTATCAGTAAGTTTTCACTTGTCAAAAGAATTATTTGGCAATAATCCATTACTCTCTCTCCAAAAAAAATACCCATTCAAGCCAATATCATTAACAACACATTCTAATATCATTAGCAAAATAGTACTCCATATAGAAAAATTGTGTTGAAACACAACTATAAGTATGTTGTTCATATTCAATATACAAGTAAGTAAATACAAGTAAGTAAAGTATATTTTTAAAAAAAATTAACAAACTAAATATAATACTCCCCCCGTCCCATCCGAAAGAGCACAAATTTCTTTTTTGGGCGTCCCATTTGAAAGGGCAAAACCCAAAAATGGAAAGTTTTTTATTACTTCTTTATATGTGGGACTCACTTGTCATACTCTCACAATAAACATCCACTAACTATTTCCTACCACACTTTCTCTTTCCTACATCACCTTTCACTCACAACATTTATTCCACTATACTCCCTCCATCCCGACCGATGGTGCACACTTTTTTCAAATCACGCAAATTAAGGAAATAGGTGGGAAGAAAAAATGTTGTGAGTGTAATAGTAAATTAGGAGAGAGAATTAGTGGAGGAAATAGTAAATTTGAAAAGTGTTGTGAGTGTAATAGTGAATTAGGAGAGAGAATGAGTGAAGAAAATAGTAAAGATTCTTTGTCAAAAAAGGAAAGGTGAAGCTTTTAACGGAACACCTAAAATGGCAAAAGGTGAAGATTGGGCTGGGACGGTGGGAGTACACTTTTTCTCTTTTCTACCTCACTTTTCTTAATTTTTCGTACAATAACCCAAAAATGCCCTTTCGAATGAATTGAGACAGAGGGAGTATTTATTTTGAAACACAACTCTATAAGTATGTTGTTCACAAAAAATAATACAGTAAACTTTTTATGTCAAGCCTTTCATAAATGAAAATAATGGAGAGGAAAAAGCTAGCGTACCTGATAGCAAGTGACGGTTTGAAAGCAGTGCAGCTCTTGACTAAAGTCCGGCAATCCAATGGTGTGATGAAGAATTCTGTTAGTACGAAAATCATTCGAATTCGGTCCGCCTACAATACAAACGAGGGGAAGATTCTCACTGTAAGCTCCAGCAATGGCGTTGAGAACACTGAGTCCACCGACGGTGAAGGTTACAACACAAGCACCTACACCGCAGGACCTAGCGTAACCATCGGCAGCATATCCGGCATTAAGCTCATTGCAGCATCCGATTAATTTTAGTCCGGGCTCAGCAATGAAATGATCAAGGAGAGCTAGATTAAAGTCGCCGGGGAATGAGAATACGTTGGAGATGCCAATATCATTCGCCGGAGGTAGGAGAGGAAAGAGTCAGCATCAACAATGAGCATTCAGAGAGAGAGAGAGAGGCAACCTTGTCGGATCTAGGCCGGAGGTACAGGAAAAAAGAGTCAGATCTGCTCGGAAAGAGGGAGAAAGGAAGTGGCCGGAGTTGTAGAAGTTGATCGGGGGAAGGAGGCAGCCGAACAAATGTGAGAGGGAGAGGGAGGGGAGGGGAGGGGCTGGCGGAGTTGGGGAGGGACTGGAGGGTGGCTGAAGGAAAGGAGTTCGCCGGAAGTGGTGGGGAGAGGCAGCCTTGTCGGATCTAGGCCGGAGGTACCGGGAAATAATAGTTAGATATGGTCGGAAAGAGGGAGAAAGGAGGTGGCCGGAGTTGTAGAGGTTGATCGGGGAAGGAGGCAGCCGGACATATATGAGAGGGGAGAGGGATGCCGGAGAGGGAGGGGAGGGTTGCCCGAGTTGGGGAGGGACTGGAGGATGGCCGGAGGATAGGAGTTCGCCGGAAGTGGTGACCGGAGTGAG
Organism: Adenophora triphylla var. japonica; assembly: GCA_022495995.1. NCBI lineage: Eukaryota > Viridiplantae > Streptophyta > Magnoliopsida > Asterales > Campanulaceae > Adenophora > Adenophora triphylla. The sequence continues at coordinate 111,365 of JAFEMH010005050.1, read as the reverse complement.
CTTGATAGAGAGAGAAAGTGTGTGTAAGAGAGAGAGTGTCTGTGTGTTTGTGGGTGGGTGGGTGGGTGGGTGGGAAGGGGTATAATTATATCATCTAAATTTTGACCGGGGATTATATGGTTAACTAAAATGTTGTACGAGGTAATTTTCTCTTTGAAAAATTCGGTACCGCCTCCCTATGCTCCTTGTTGCTGCCACGATATAGGAGCCATGCCGGGTCCGCCATTTTGGGTCTCTTGGAATAAATGGGGTTTTGGCCCTTTGGGGAAGGGTATAGTATGCAATTTTTACTTGGTTATTCGTGGATAGTTTAGTCAAAATCGTACTGTTCAAAATATTGTTATTTTTTGATAAAATATTTGGTTCAAAATAATCATCTATTTTAGGGTTAAAAACAATCAAATTTCTATTTTATCCTTTTATTGGAACTTATTTTTCTAATTTATTTGGGTTGTTGTGTGAAGCAGTGTAAGAGAGAGAGAAACATTAAATAATGTCAATCTTGATATTTTTATCATAAAGTTGGGGTGATTATTTTTTTTTTAAACCTACTAAAAGTTCAAAAACAACAATTATTTTGAAATAGATGGAGTAATATTCAAGCCAAAATATGTTTTTAAATGTGTGTTACAATTGTTTTTTTTTTTGAATAATTGATAATATTTAAATATGCAATTCATTTTTGAAAATAATCAGAATCCATTGTAAAATATGCGAAGGAAATATCTTGAATAAGTAAAAATTATTAACACTATCACTAGTCCTTTTAACATTAGCACTAATTAACAATATCATGGATACACATAACACTACTATTAATATTTTTAACACTACTATAATGATACTCTTTTAACATTATCATGGACATTTTTTAACAATATCATCCCCTTAAAACACTTTGTTAAGAGGTAAGGTCTTTCAATCTTATATAGTTGATCAATTATATTCTCCAAATTGATGTGGAACGAATGAGGTTCTAACTCTTCCTCACGTGTAGGCTGACATGACTATCGGCTCTACATGTGGACTACTGACACGTCGGCATAACCATCTGCTCAAACTCAATGAGTACCAAATTCATCATTAACTTGGGGCAACTCTGATACCATATTAAGTTTGAGGTTCCATCTCAAAACCAATTGGCTATGAGAGGAGTGCCACAGGATCTTTATTCAGTCACTACTCGGCTGATTAATTCCCGATGTGGATAATTGCTCCAACACGCCCCCCTCAAGCTTTCCATAGTCGAAATTTTGGGCTTACGCGTGGACATATAGTTGGGTGACGTGGGGATAAAACATCGTGGGCCTATTTTGGGCTCGCACGTATAGAGGACCAACTCTAATACCATGATAATGTTTGAGGTTCTACCTTAAAATCAACGGGTGCTAAGAAGAGTGTCCTAAAATCTTTATATGTTATAGGCAAGACTTGTCAATTTCGTTACGGAATAATGTCTCTAACAAGAATCATATGCATCTTGGAAAACCTATTTCTCTTAAGCGTAAAAAGAAAGTATTTTTTTTCCTAAGATCAACTCCATAATTTAACAAAAAAAAAAAAGGTTTTGAACCATAAAATTTTGGGGAATTTGCATTTGTTATTGACGTTTACCAATATTTGCAATGTAATTTTCATAAGTGCAATTCTGCCTGTTGGTATATTAGAACTGTCAAAATTGAGCCGGGCCTGTGAGCCCGATCCAACCCGTCCGGGTTTTTAAGGGCCTGGGCCTCAAATTAGAAGGCCCGAAAAAAACCGGGTCTCTTTGGCCCGGCCCGATAGGCCAGTGGGTTCAAGCGGCCCGGACATGAAAAGCCTGGTCCGGCCCTATGAAGCAGTTGACAAAGTCAACACACTAAAAAAAAAAAAAACTATCTAGCTTCATCAATTGACAAGTGTGGATTGGAGTGATCCTTTAAAGTCACTGTTGAACATATTTATAGTATAAAAGAGGGTTATCCACCTCACCCAAATGAACAGTTTTATGAACAGTTTCGCCTGGCGAAATTTCCATTTTGCCCTCACTATTTTGTCCCTTTCCCATTTTGCCCTAAAAAAAATTTAAAAAAAAAAAAAAACACCGTGGCCTTGGACACGGGCATATCTAGTCCATCATAAATCCCAACTGAGTGTCCTTTCTTAAAAAAATTCATGTCCCAGAAGTGAGCTTCCCCTTTTCTCTGAGTTTACTAAATTCACCTTCAGCAACTATTATGTTTAGCGTTCACTTGAATTTCTATCATGCGGACACCAATATAATTGGAAAAATATCACATCTTTTAATTTGACGAATGCTAGAACATTTTGGGGGAGACTCATTTACATTTCTGTTCAATTTGCATTTTGACCCTATATGCTAAATTCTTATAAGATGGTTAGTTATTTGATCAATATTGCAACCAAATTTCAAAAGAAGATTATGCTCTCTTTTAGTGTTATTAGTTAATGTCAGTTTTTTCCCTACTGAAAAAAAATAAATAATACTTGGACTTTGTTGTAGAGAGTTTATGGTCTTGGTCTTGGCCTTGGAGGTTAGAACATTGCTTTAAACTTTGAATTGGCCCATAGGCCTGAAGGCTCAGAGGCCCGATATTCACATGGACCGGACTTGACTTTTACTAGGCCCGCTACCCGGCCCGTCATTAAGTGAAGCCCTGTGGGCTTGGGCCCGACTGACCCGATCCGACCCGTTTGACAGCTCTAGCTCTGGATATATCACTTGTTTACAATTTGTTGCGATGATAAAATTGACTAGGTGTTAGTTTTTAACGGGTTCAGAGTCATGCGACCTGCATATGATGTCGTAAAAGACATTTTAATTTTAAGGTGCTTCGGAATTACAAATATTTGATTGGCATATTTCTTTTAATATTTAAATCTTCAACATACATATTTTCTAATTTTTTGGTGAGAATATTTTTTATTTTAATTAAATAATAAACACACGAATTATAATTCCAAAAAAATATTTCTCATGCCGTTCCATCTTTCCCCTCCCTTTTCTTTCCTCCACCACTCTGCCACTTTTCACCATCATCCCTTCCACATCCCCCCTCCCCAATTCGTCCTCCTCTCCCTCCCATCAAATATTTTCTTGAATTTGACAATTCGCATTTAGGATTTACTTCCTAAAAAAAATGTGGATAATAATATTTTTTTGGAATTATTTTTCCCATATTTTCGATTTTTAATTTTTTATAGTTATTTAATATTACAAAAAAATATGTTCACAAAAAAAATGAAAATAATATATGGTGTGTATTTAAATATTGGATTTAATAAAAAATGCGATAAACAAAAACGAAATGTAACATTAATTTTGATATTTATTTTAGAACAAACAAAAAACGAAAGCGCAATAATTATTTTGGAATGGATGGAGCTGGAAATGGCCATTTTGGGCTTAAGCCCGTTGTCCGTGGCACGTGGACTGTGGGCCGGCCCGCCTCCCAGTTCGCTTGATAAACGGATCGGGCTTGAACTGGGATATATGTGACGGACCGGGCTTTGGCCCGCGGATCAGAAAATCTGTTGGGTCTGTGGCCCGTTTAGCCCCTTCTTTGTAAATGTCTAAAATGTCCTCAATATATCCGTTAATAAATTTGTTTGAGGGGTATTTTCATCCAATTTATTTATAACTAGTGAGTAACCCGTCGAAATTCGACGGGCATATTAAAGTTTATTATTACTTATTGCTATAACCTGTAATATTATTAAGCCATATTGTTTTCGTTTATTTAAATGAAATTACAGAGTATATGGGATGGAGAGAGTATACCTCGTATTCATGTTGTCGTTTAGGATGCAAATGATGCTTATACCATATTTTTCCTAATTGTTTTGGCTTAGACCAGGGTGGTCATCATGCATAAGTAACTGCAGAAACAGCTTGTTCATTACAATATACTAAATGCTTTCAGAAAGATAGAAGGGAAAGAGAAGATGAAAACTTTGTGTATATTGGAACACAATCTGAAATGGTTTATATAGGACTAAGTTTTGAAAAGACATGTCTTTTCAAATTCAGACACATATTTTCAACAGTTTATGAAAGTTGAAACTGTTAATTCAAAAATCAAATCTTGGCATTGTCCAGAACTTAAAATAATAATTTAAAATAATATTAAAAAATATTTTAATATTAATTTACAAAAATTAAATTAGTTCAGCACATCATTTGACTGCCAAGATTCGAGCTTTATATTTATAAAAACATGTGTCATGGGGCTATGCCCAATGACTTTTGTCCGTCTCGAAAAGAGTTTCGATTTGATATGCTGTGCGTTCCGTGGTTCATCCGGAATCAAAAGTTACGCCCTTTTTAGCGCACACACCTAAACTTTACCAATAACTCTTATTTCAAAAAACACTTTTAATTTTCATCTTTTACCACACAATTTTACATAAGTTCCAACATCTTTATCATCACCAAGTATCACTTAGTACACTTGATAGAAATTAGGAAATCATAAATACTCGTATCTTTTTGGTTGAGTATTTTATTAATCAAGCATTAAACAATCAAGAAGGCAGGCTCAAATGGCATACAAACCGAGTTAATATGCATTAGAAATTGGTTATAACATCTAACAATCAATTATACATTAAGGTTAGTAAACAACATTAAATGTTAGTAAAGCACTGATATTTCTATCCTAAGAATAATAGCTCGTTAGAAATTGAAATATCATTTAATTATTAATCACTATTGGAACTATGCAGCACAAATTTAACTTGACAAAAAAATGGATTTGAGAGAAAAAAGAAAGACAAACTTGGAAGAGGCAGATGCGTGAAAACGTATGCAAAAGAATGATAGATACAAATGAATGACAGTGATTTCTGGTTATTAAAAGAGATTAAGTTCTAGGACTATTACTTCCAAAAGACTTTCATTAGATGACAATTTTCAAATTTTAAATTTAAACTAATTAAATATACTGATTTGATAAGCTGAAAATAATAAATATAATCTGATAATATGATTTGGGAATCTTACTTAAAAAGACTTACAAAGACGATAATTTCAAAATTTTAAATTTAGCTAATAAAATATACTAATATGATAATCTGATATGGGGATAATGGATAGTGATACTTCCCCTATCTCTAATTGAATGACCATTATTGTCTCAAAATAAATGTTCTTTTAAATTTTTTGATTTAATTTTTTTTCATAATTCATTATATTTTTACAAATGTTAAATTTTGAAAATGAATTAAAAGAATGTTTATTATTTTTTCTAGATTAAAAGTAAATTTTTTAAAATGAATATTAAATTTTGAAAAAAATCATTCATTTTAGGATGGAGAGAATAATACAATTTAAACAAATTAAATTTAATCCAATAAAATAAAATAAACTAATCTAATAATATAAAATCTAATATGGGGGATAATGATAAGAGAAATCAGTGCATGCTCCAAGACAATGTTTCTACTTTCTACCACCATCAAATTCTTTCGGATGAAGTAGTTGAACCGCTGTAGTTTGAATTTATTACGTTTAAAAATATTTTGTTTGGATTTAAAAGCTAAAATTTGTGTTTAAATCAAAATCTAAAATAAAACTCTTCATTGAATGTGACACATGGCGGCTAATAATTGGTGAACATAGAGCTGACTTGGAATTTCACGTGGCGAGCTGTATGGTCTTGAAATGTTTCTGCTTTTATATATTATATAGATTGGATGACCATTATTGTCTCAAAATAAATGTTCTTTTAAATTTTTTGATTTAATTTTTTTTTATAATTCATTATATTTTTACAAATGTAAAATTTTGAAAATGAATTAAAAGAATGTTTATTATTTTTTCTAGATTAAAATTAAATTTTTTAAAATGATTATTAAATTTTGAAAAAAATCATTCATTTTAGGATGGAGAGAATAATACAATTTAAACAAATTAAATTTAATCCAATAAAATAAAATAAACTAATCTAATAATCTAAAATCTAATATGGAGGATAATGATAAGAGAAATCAGTGCATGCTCCAAGACAATGTTTCTACTTTCTACCACCATCACATTCTTTCGGATGAAGTAGTTGAACCGTTATAGTTTGAATTTATTACGTTTAAAAATATTTTGTTTGGATTTAAAAGCTAAAATTTGTGTTTAAATCAAAATCTAAAATAAAACTCTTCATTGAATGTGACACATGGCGGCTAATAATTGGTGAACATAGAGCTGACTTGGAATTCCACGTGGTGAGCTGTATGGTCTTGAAATGTTTTTGCTTTTATATATTATACTAGTTCATAGCCCGTCGAAATTCGACGGGAATAAAAAAGCTAATCAATTAAGAAAAACTGATGCAAAGCATTTTTAGAGATAGAGAATCTTAAAACTATGGTTGAGTTCGAGTCGAGACTACAATGAAAAAATATCGAGTCGAGTTTCCACGGGTCGAGTCGAGTTGCTATGAGACCTGCCGAGTTTGACTCAGGTATTTGGAATTGAGCTCGGCGGGTTTCTGGGTTCGAAGCGAATATGCCATGTAGAGTTGGGTGAGACCGAGTCGAGTAGGGTAAACCCGATTCGAGTCAGTTTACCGAGTGAATAACAATGAAAATAAATCAGATGTAAGAAGAAGTAGAAAGGGCATAAATAGGGAAAGAACAACAATGTATGTCAGTACATTAGGAAGCCGTACGATCACTGTATGAGTGCAACACTGCAACATGAAAACATCTTGGCAGCTGAGCATAAGGATTAAGGAAGATACAATATATACAATGACCCATTCCTATGAATCAAGAATTCATTCTGCAGAATGTATAAAGCTCAAAGCTTTATAATGTAAACAGAGTTACAAAACCAAAAACTTTCACCTACCGCTCCACATCAAATTCAATTCATACAATTCAAAGGCAATTGATTTAGTACTCGATTGAATAATAACATAGTTACGTAGTAACCAAACCAAAATACGCAACAAAACCAAAGTCTTTCTCCCGTCGCTCCTTCTTTGCTTGTTTAAACTACAATTGCATCATGTCTCGCACCTACACATAAAACAAACATAAAAAAATTAGGCTAAAATCATTTAGGTTGCGTAACAATCATTCACATTTCAAGATAGGCAAAGTATTCTATTATGTGTCATGATTATATAGTGTGGCCGGGATGGCGGGATCACATCTCGAACAACTGCGGTAACAGTGGTAGATATATTGATAGTTTGCTACCAAAGAGAATGTTTTATGATTAAATGAAAAAAGTCTATTCTTCTCCTCTCGAGGAAATCCAGAGTAGAAGAATGTGATCAATACAACTCAATGTGCAATAATATACATTTCATCTTAGTTACGGTTTCTAAAGCATTCATATGACAACCCTAAACTATGTAAAACAAAAACAACTTGGGGAGAACGAAAAAGATAGAAACCAATTGTTGTTTCAAGGCCAAGAAGAACGGAGTATATGCATTATTAGTTCCCGCAGTGTTGAGTGGCCAATGGAGTAATGGACTATGAATTTTGATGTTGAATCCCTTAGTGGATTAATTAGATTGTGATAAAAGATGATGCCTCAAGTTACCAACATTTTAAGAGCACCAACATATATTCCTAATGATTCATTTGGGGTAACATTAGACAGCTTAATTTGTACTTATCCCGCGCTTCTCCTAGCTCACTTCTACCTTGATCGATAATTACAATTTCAAGTCTACGAAATATAGTCAATCCCATTCACGCAGAGGTCTACCCATATATTATTGTCCATCAAATTCCCAAACTTTTGAGTAATCCAATCAAGCTCAAAATATCAAATTCGTAGACCAACATAAAATATGGCAAAAGAACCACATCAAATTTATGCACGTATTTATATATCGAAATAAATGGATCATTTAAAGCAAGTTAAAGAACCGAAAACAATAAAATAGAAGGCAAAACCAACAGAAAATTCGCACCAATATAAAAAAGGAAAGTATGTCGGGAATTTCATTATGCGGATATCTATCTCTGCTCATAACATTTCGTCCAACAAACACCATAAACTAAAGATAAAAATAAAATCACTGTATCGTACTTTCAGTTTCGTACTTTCAGTTTCGTTTAGATAAGACCACCGCTACTCAGAATCGTATCGTACTTTCGCTTTCGTTTTATATCGAGTTGGTTGAATCATGGATACACATTTACGGATGATCAATAGTTACTTGTATCTTTGACACATATTACTACAAATCTTTGATTTTTAACTCTTGAAGGGAAAAAAAGAGGAAGCACAATTTCCTTTCGAGTTCAAGCTCATCTGTGGTGTATCATAATTATTTTTGATAAATGTGTGTAGAAGAGTACACATTTATCAAGCAGAATAGTAATACGGAGTATAGTTTTCGAGTTAAATAGACAATTAAAGTGAGAAGAAGTTCAAGATTATTGAAAGAACCAATATGATTGCACGTAAGGCGTATGCCTGGTTATAATGGATGAGCCACGTGAAGTTCTCAAGCCGCTCAGGAGTCTTTGTTAGGATGAAAGTCGCTTTCCCACGTGATCTTATCTTTAGTTTTTAGTTTAGGTTTCTTCATTTCTTTACGAATGTACTTTAATAAATAAATAAACATAAACATAAACATAAAAATAAAAAGAAGTGCCGAGGCGCTCAAGAGCAACCTTTATCCGCACATTTTATATTAAACAAAAAATTGGCTTGGTGGAAGTGTTCTACTTAAGCCTCGTAAGTGTTGCAGCTTGACCCGTTATGAATGGTTGCCGCCGGACCGAAGTTTCGTCACCTCCTTTCCTTGATTATTTGATAAAGAATTTTCGCTTTGTGAAATACCCGGTGGTTGGCTCGCTTATGGTATAACACCTTAATTTTCTCTTACATTTCACACTTTCTCTATTGAATTGGTGTGGTAGAGTACAAGAACCCATGTAGTTATCATAGGATGCTATGCCGTATTTACCTTTAAAGATAGGCCCATGTTTTGGCTTTACTTTGCATAAACATGTTCTAGTATGTCCGCCTCCAAACAAACTACTACTCATTAATGGATTCCATATAAAAGCTCTTTTGCATCATTGTAATTTCTCCATTCACTCATTCGTCCTTGTTGTTCTATTTCTTAGTGTGATTCTCAATGGTTTTCGATTAGCAATTGTCTTCTATACCTTGCTTCTTACTTGAAAGTAATTTAATTTGTGTTAACGATTTTATTAGAAAATCTAGGGAGCATTAACAATTTTTTGTTTGTTCTCAGAATTGACATTGAAGCTTCGTGTTTCAACACTTCTACGTATAAAATGTATTTTAGACCTATAGAATCCAAGACGGATTCACAAAGGTCACATGGATGTCAACTATTAGAGTGTATTATTTCACTCGGTGTGAATCATTTATATGTTTGGCATCCCTATTCACACAAAACTAACCCACTAAGTAATATCTATTTTTTTTTTTTTTATTATTTTTTTTTAAGTAAATAAGAAGGCAACTATATACACATAAAACATACAGGTACCCCACCCCCTCACTAAACCATTAATAGTTCCCTTATGCATTACTACAAACCAAATGAAATAAGGAAGGGGAAGGGAATACCTCAACAAACTCACTGATTGGGCGGAGGCGGTAGTCTCTCCATCATCAAACGCATCATCCGCATATGCTCCTCCCTGAATGACTGAGCTTGCCCAAGCTCGTTGTCCATCTTCCCTTCCAATCTTTCTCTCCACATCTCGGTTAGTCTCAATCTCTCGCCTCCACTCTATTCTCGCAAATTCCCAAACTCCATCCTCAATCCTCTCACGTTCTCTTCAATACATTCTACTTGCCCCGCCAAGTAATATGCTGCCTCAGAGGGGATAAAATGTTTTTCTTTTTATATATTATATAGATTGACATGCACTTCAAAGAAGAAGATTTCTTTTTTCTGTCCAAATCGAATGAAAGTAGTCTCTATTTTTGGAAGATTTTTTTTTATTATTTTTGGTGAAAAAATATAAAAAAAATAATTTATTATAAAATATTTGATTTATATTCAAAAAAGAGAATTTTTTAAAATAAATATCATATTTATTTACATTAACTCATCATAAACAAAATTATTATATTCTTTTTCAATTTAACTTATTTAATTTTGAGAAGAAAAATCAAAATCCAAAAATAACTAACAATGTGTTAAATGAATTTTTTTTCCAAACACTACACTCCCTCATCAAACCCAACCCACTTCTTCCTCTCCTCTTTCAAACTACCTATTTATACTATATTTATTTTTTAGAATATTGACATGCACTTCATAGAAGAGGATTTTTTTTGTAGGAATCAAATGAAAGTAATATCTATTTTTGGAGGATTTTTTTTAATGATTTTAGGTGGAAAAAATAAAAAAAAAATTTATTATTAAATATTTGATTTATATTCAAGAAAGAAGATTTTTTTTCTATGTCCGAATCAAATGAAATTAGTCTCTATTTGTAGAGGAAAAAAATTATGAATTTTGGTGTAAATTTTTTTTTTAAAAAAAATTAATTTATTATTAAAAAATTGAGGTCAAAGAATTTGGGAGAATTTTTTTTTGTAAATTAAGGCATCCAATCAAAAGCACTTGATGTTGATTTCAATGTCTAATATCTACATCTAAGTCATGAACGTAAATGACTAAAATACCCTTGACAGATTTCCAAATTTAACTACTTGATTTATATAGAAAATAATAGACCAATGAGAGAATCACATAATGCCATGTCATAATAGTGACATGGCTTAATGTGAGGGCATAAAATGTTTCTATTTTTATATATTATATAGATAGATGGCTCCTTTATCAAATTTTAATTTTTTTGGACATAATTACCCCTCCCAACAGCCATATTTGGGGATAACTATGGTCCAAAATAAATTTATAATTACTATAAATAGAAGAGGAAGTCTTACTATTTTTCTCACACAAAAAATTCAATCCATCATAAAATTCTCTCAAACCCAAACCATCAAATTATTTCCAATTTAATATTTCCATTCGAAGAAAAAAATACATGAAGATTTTCAAGACGAAACTTTGTGATTACATCTTAAGAGTTGAAGGTAATTTTATTATTTTAAGTATTTAATTGTTTACTCGCTAGTTTAATATTGTGTTAAGTAGTTAATTTTTTTTAATCTTCATAAATTTCAAAAATTTCAAAAAATAAATAAAATTATATTTGCATATCTTGCTAGTTAATTATTGCATTAAATAATTAATCTTTGTGATTACAACTATTCCGAAAATTACAAAAATATTATAATTGTTTAATTTTATTGTTAGTAAATTATTGCCAAAAGTATTTAATCTTTATAAATTTTTGAAAATTCAAAAAATAATTTTTTTAAGTGCTGCATTTTTAATTTTAATTGCTAGGTAATTTATATTGCTAGTTATTAGGAAAGATCTAGTTAATGATATATTTGCATATCTCAACCCCCACCACAAAATCAAACCCCACAAAATGTACCCCATCAAAATTTAGGACCAATTGATAATTCACTTTTACACCATAATGATCAAATTATGTTTGATCTGATTAATCAATTCTAGAACCCAATCAACACCCCTCCATTTTTCGGCTATACTCCGGATTCAACTATAGATTGGATGAATGGGCCCAACACAAATTATACATCTAGAGCCTATCATCACATACAATACATAGATGAGGGTAGGGAGGGAGATTTGGATGACGATGACGATGACGATGTACAAGTCACCCACGAAACCCGCACAATTCCAAATACGCCTACTAACGATGTTGCCTCGGGTAGTGCACCTAGTGGGGTAAGGGGTAAGGGTAAGGCAAAGGCACAACCTAGAGTGTCCAAGTATGCCCATTTATATAATTTGTGTTGACGGTGAAAAGGCTAAATGTAAGAGGTGCTCGAAATTTATATCCCCGGCGGGTATTAATGGTACCTCCCATGTAAAGAGGCACATGGATAAACATGATCGGGAAGCCGCTAAAGGGATAGATGGTACCGTGCAAACGCAACTCGATATATCATGTGTCACTTACTCAAAAATGGACATCGATTTGATAACGATGTTACTAGTGAGTTATCAATTGCCTCTTTCACTTTCGGATGATGATAGAGTGTCCAAGCGTTAGGTCCAATTGGTAGGAAAACAGGCTAGAGGGGGTGAATAGCCTGATTATACTTCTTTTCAAAATCCTTTAGAAAATATCCAAGTAACTTATCACAAGCAATACCGATGGAAACCAGTTATGCAGTGCATCGGATAAAATATTACTGGTTTTACTCACACAAAGTGATCGGTTAAGTAAGGGGATTTCAAAGTAAGTTAAAATATCATGCATGTTATAAAGACAAACAAGCAGTTAAATGAATCAAATGTTGTAACCGGTGATAGAGTTCAACCGGTTACAAGGACAAGAAATAATGAGCAAACACAAACAAAGGGACACGGTTATTTGGAGAGGTTCACAGTATTAAATAACTGCTACGTCCTCTACCAAGTTTGGTCAAAACTTGGATTTGTGAAAGGTGCACTATTAATGTCACTAGTCTATTATAAGTTGCAAGCCTTATGATTGAAGGGTGCCTAAAGTAAAGTGATCACTAATGAATCGTGATACAAGTTTGACCAGGTGTATTCAAGAGACGTGTTCACAAGTTGAACTGATTTCTCTTGGGTGTGTAGTTTGATCAATCAATGTGTTCCAGACATAGTCTTGTTGGTGATCACTAATGAATCGTGATACAAGTTTGACCAGGTGTATTCAAGAGATGTGTTCACAAGTTGAACTGATTTCTCTTGGGTGTGTAGTGTGATCAATCAATGTGTTCTAGACATAGTCTTGTTGGGGAACACTTACAACAAATTGATTGAGGTGCACAGTGTTTGTCCTAATAAATAATCTAGTGAATAAATGGACAATGTTTTGAACTTCAATGCTTGAGCACTTGCAGTTCTTGACAATCTCACTCTCAAAGTCTTCAATGCACAACCCTCTTCAATGCTCTGATGAAGGTATTTATAGTGTCTTCAGATTCAGATGGAGCTGTTGTCTTTGAAGGGGTTGAAAGGATGACTTGGTCTGACAAGTATTTAATGAGAATATCTTCTGCATTAAATGCCTGAGATTTGAAGGACAACTATCTTTGAATTTTCCACTGGATAAAAAAATTGTTGTGAGTACTGGTAACTTTGACATTTCTCAAAATAGTTACTAACAAGGCGGCAACAAAGTCTTCATAGCAAACTGTTCTACCAACTTTAACTAAGTTGTGGGCTAAGTATGACAAGGCGACAGCAAAGTCTTCATAGCAAACTGTTCTACCAACTTTAGCTAAGTTGTGGGCTAAGTAGGTGAGAACATTAAATGCTTCAACTGATGGGAAAGCGTGTTGAGGAAGCTTGACTGGTAGCAGCAACTTGAGGAGCCTAACCGATTGACTGACTCAACTGATTGAATAGTTGGTCGGCTAAGGGGCATAACCGATTAAGGGTGTCAACTGGTTAAGGCTTGGAATGTTGCACAAGTAAACCAAAATCAACTTGGAAAATTTCAAGGTCTTCAAGTCTTCAATAAAATACGAGTCAGAAACACTGGCACTAGCACTAAGGAGATCCTAAAGTTACATAGAAAAATCTAAGTAGTCTAGTTAAAATTAGGGGTCCTCAATAATGCTTATTATGATTGGGATTAAGCAATTCTTAAGCTATACATATATTTTACTAACAATCTCCTCCTAATTGCTTAAGTCCAATCATCATAGGTATACATCATTTCTTAACTTAGTAACAGAATGATCAAGAGTTTATCTTTGAAATTTTGTCATTCCCTAAGTCAAGTGACAACTTGATGTAACCTATGGAAAGCTTTACAAAGTAAAACATAAAGTAAAGAAATATGATTGAATGAGATAACCTACAAATTGAAAGAGTTAGTAGCAGTTATGTCATTCAAAAAATATAAGAAATTCAAGAAAGCAAAACACTTTAAATGAATAAGTTGAGGGATAGAAATTCTCATTGATAAATGGCTACAACCGGTTGGAAAGAAAGCACATATATATCATCGGTTACATTCTAACTATCAGCTGGAGCATGATCGGTTGAAGGGTCCTTGTCCTTTGATGTTGAAGTCGGTGTAGCCGATGCAACCGGTTCAGATACTGATCTCTTGGCTTTCTTGACTTCCTTCTCTTTCTTCTCTTCTCTTTTCCTCTTCTTCCTTTCAGATCTCCCAGACTGATTGCTAGCAACTATTTTCTGTAAAATTTCATTTTGAGTCTTAACCTTGACCAACTCAGTATTTAACTCTTTGAGTTGAGCAGCTAGGTCACGGTTCTTCAGGTTTGCTTTCTTCAGCTCATCAGTTGCTTCAATAAGGTTGAAACTGTAAAACTCCGTCTATGCATTAATCTCACTTAACCTTTATAGTTATAGTAACTCTTTTGATTTAGTTCCTGCTATTTGTCAATGTTTTTTGCTCGTGCGTTTAACGCACGGGTGTAGCACTAGTTATAAATTGAAAATGGCAGTCTTAAGAAAGCAAGAGGAGTAAAGAAAGAGAAAAAATTGAATGAATTCAAATCCATCTATCAACCTATTTTATTTATTTATTTATTTATTGTTACTTTCAAAATATTTTAACTCCTCATATAAATTATATTTGACTAAGTATTAAAGTTTATATCTTAATATTAAACTATTGATAATACTTTTAATAGAGTATCACAATTAAATTTTCTTCATTTATATTAAAGTTTGATCAAGTTAACCAAGTCAAGATAAATTTCATAATGGGCCAAAAGAAATTACCAATAAAAATATTTAAATTTTATAAAAATACAATCTAATTATGTTTAATGATTACTTCATTTTTACTATATAATAATTAAGATTATTCAATAATTTCGGGTGTTGAGTTGAAATTTTGAATAAATTCATATTTAAGTGGTTTGTCATTGTCAAACAAACTCAAGTCATAAAATTCGACAACTTAATAATTTCAGCTCTACATTTTCAGAGTTTAATTTTCAGTTTTACTAAACAAGACCCGAGTAGGGAGCAATGGGCTAAAATGGTGCAAGAGTGTGATATCAGGGACATATATGAAAAAATGTTAAAGTAAAGGTCGAATATGAATGTTTCCAATTTGACTATTGAAGCTGAACAAAGTGAACCATTTGATAAGCCCACCAAACACACTTTGAATGTTATGTTTGACCAATATGCCCATGACTTTAATCTTCTCAAATAATTTTTGGCAAAAATCTTCTTTTCATCACTGAACTTTAGGCAAATTTATAATATTCTCATTGAACTTTTATATTTTACAATGCTCTTATAAAACTTTTCATATTTTTCAAATGTTCTCATTCCGTCTATAATTTCGCTAAAAAGTTAACGAAAGTTAGTTAAGTGACATAATGTGAAAAACTTTCGTGAGATCACGTGCGAGGTTAATGACATGTGATTTATCACCCATAATCTAGCTAGAGTACATATCAATAAATTGATTAAAACTTGGTGAAAGTTAGTCATGTGAGGTCACGTGACTGACTTTCGTTATATTTATAGCGAAATTATGAATGGAATGAGAACATTGTAAGAAGGTGAAAAAGTTTAATGAGAACTTTAGAAAAATAAAATTTCAATGAAAATATAATAAATTGGACTGAAGTTCAAGGATGAAAAGATGTTTTTTAGCATAATTTTTTGCAAGGGCCAACTATCACCAATTGACCAACATCCCTTACTCCTAACTGCAAGAAAATGAGTACTTGAGACAGTTTAATATTCCCTCAGTTACCAAAATAATCTTTCTTACTTTTCTTTTTTTAATATCAAGATATTTTAAATAATAATTTTAAATTAGTTTAATTATTCTAATAAATATTTAAAAATTGTTATTATATACTCCCTCCGTCCCAATAATAAGTCCACCATTTTGGCCCCGACACGCAAATTAAGGAAATTGGTGAGTGGAGAAAATGTTGTGAGTGTAATAGTAAAATAGGAGAGAGAATGAGTGGAGGAAATAGTAAATTTGAAAAATATTGTGAGTATACACTACTAGAATAAATAAATTTGGAGACAACAAAATTAGTCTCTAACATGCTAAAATGGTTGCCAAATAAGAAAATGGAGACGAGTTTTGTGGTTGCAAAAATCTGGTCACTAAAGGCAACCAATTAACAGTGGTCGCCACTTCGAGACCACTTAATGGTCTCCAAAACTGATGATGGTCCCCAAAATATGTGGTTGCCAAATATTGTTGGTCGCGAAATGGAGACCACATCGTGGTTGCGAAATAATTGGCGACCTGCCACGTGGTTGCAAAATGGAAACCACATCATGGTTGCGAATTAATTGGCGACCTCACTTGGTTGCCAAATTTACTAAAGCAGCAACCACTTGGTAGTCTCTAAAGTCTAATTTTTATTTTTAAATGCATTTAGATATAAATATATTAACATATCCGAATTTTTATAACAAAATAATATTAAATATTCAAATAAACAAATAATCTTATAATTAAGCAAAAATTTTGCTAAATTTTATAACTTCATCATTAAACCATTCCAACAAAACATACTATGCAAGGTTTCATAGCATTTACAAAATAAACTATGTTTCTAAAGTCAGCTTTACAGAGCTTCATTTACCCTGACTTCTTGCATCACTACAATATTTGAAGAGAAGATATTGCAAAATCAGCTTTCCATTGAAACCATTTAACCCTTGGGAACTGAGGAATTGCACTTCAACTGCCACCAACTCTTCCATAATTTGGATCCATAAGCATTTCAAGAAGTGAACTATTTCCAACGACATCGGCAACAAAGGAACCATTTCCACCACCAGGAATATTACTGCTACCTCCATTTCCACCACTACTGCTACCTCCATTTCCACCACTACTGCTACCACCATTTCCACCACCGCTACCTAGTGAGGCTGAACCATGACCGCTATGTGGTTGTTGTAGTGGTTGTTGTAATTGTTGTAGTTGCAATAGTTGCATTTGGGGCGGAAACATACCAAAAGGCCATTGATTTTGCTGTTGTTGAGGCTGGAAGGAGCCACTAGCACCACCCATCATTAAACCTGCAAACACAATAAAGTTAAAAGAAGGGAAGAAGCACCACCACACACAAAGAGTTGGCACTAAGAATAAAGATTAAAGAGAAGTGGTGTTATCAAATTTTGCACTTTGAGGATGCTCCCTCAGTACTATACAGTGGCATACTAACTACCTTCACTCAAAAAAGCTTAGAAGTTTTCACATTTCTACTAGAAACTCTTATTTGGGCCAAAAGACTATCAAATGCTGCTCCAAAAGCTGATTACTATCAAAATGAATATCCTACAATAGCTTATTTCCACCATTTCACTCAGGGGTAGCATCAGAGAATAAGATCACATGAACTAACTGGAAACATAATACAAAAATCCTAAAAACATTGAGCCAGAATTGACTTGCTTGCGTTCAATTTCTACCTTTAAAAGTGTTTGAAAATTCTCTATGAGAGGCCAGTGACTTAACAGCCATAAACAAGAGTACAGCCAATAAGTAACCACTTGCAGGTTTATAGATCATCTCATGGAAGGCATTTTTTTTCCCACAACTAAATAACTTCAGAAAGCAAATGCCATGAAAATTCTTTATTATTTAGGCTTTAGAAATGAGACAAAAAGTAGTCAAGGGAACTGATGAAGTACCCTTGCTTTCACCCACAACTAAATAACTTCAGAAAGCAAATGTCATATTTTCGTGAATGCATTATCTTGACCACCTTCTTCATTTATATCTATGTAGGTGGATTACAAATCATTACAAGTGGATTGTTTGGAAACTTGCTTGTTATGAGAGATCCTATCCTATGAGATTTTCTGGGAAACTTCTGACAGTTCTCAATGTGCTCGAGGAATTAAATTATAGGTAATTACTGTCGTCAGGCAATTGTTTTGTCTTGATGATGTAACAAAAATGCACTAAAGATGGGACCCAAGGTGCAGTAGATATGACTCACTGTCAGACAGAGTACCATAAATAAATAGGTCGGCAGGGAGACAAGTCCAAAAGCTCTTAAATGTTAGTATAACACAATATGAATTGATATGCACATATCTATGAATCAATCTTTGGTTTCTTCCCTAACTTTAGAGACAACTGGTTGTTTAAGTTACAAAGAGCTGAATTTCTTCAGATGTTAGGTTTCTGACTGATTCCTCTTCATATATTAGCACAAATTAACTGATACAGCTACTGCATAATTCAGGAAATGCATAAAGGAACTAGAAAATAACCCATCTTATACAAAAAGATAGGTGGGTTTGTGACTAGCAACACTGAGTACTTCTATTTGGATCCAAAAAAATGAATGTGCTTATTATACTGTCGCTTTTAAGCTTTGTGGTGACTTTATAAGTCGCAGGGGATGAAAAATCATCCTTCTGTTGTTTGATACTGCTGTGAGTTTGTGAAGTATTTACTTAGTGTAGTCAACTCCTGCTAACTCGTAAGCCGTCACCCATTGCTGCATGAATATTAGTATTCTTTAGCTACAAAGACAATAAGTGCAGTGGTTATATCAGTTGTCCAACCTTAATTTCTATTCCAACGTATGGTTGAATTGCTAGGCTTGTGTGAGTGCCCTTATAGTTGATTTTTTGGTTCCTGCTGTTTGGATTCTTTAACAACTACGGGCTGAACTTAAGTATGCTTTTAAGCCAGAGAGTTAGTTGTGCAAATTGAACGAGAAAAGCATAGTGATTTGTATTGGGTTTTTGTAAACAGAGATAATGACTCAGTATCCCAAATGCTAAACTCACATTTGAAAGAATTCCAGCAAGCTTATATGGATAATGACTCAGTATCCCAAATGCTAAACTCGAAACACTTGTTGTTCCTCCTAAAATTGCTGTAAATTTAGGTATGCTTAATTTTGTGTATCTCAAGTATCATCAGGTATGTGTCGCATCAGTTACGCCAATTAGACAGAGATAAAACCCCATTCATGTTTGTGAATAAGTGGCTGCATCGATTTCAAAACCAATAGAACTTCATGGAAATTAAGCTACTCCACATCAAAAATTCCCAAATTAAAAAGAGAATTAAGCTAACCCACATCACGAATTTCAGCAACAACCAATTTGAAGTACAATAAAAATTCATGCATGCTATGAGTTAAGCGTACTGATACAGGTCAACAACCAGGCGCTTGTGATTCAGCAGAATAAAATTGAATGTAGGAGAAAGAGAGATAAAGAAAAAGAAGGAACGGCGGACTACTCACCGGAGGCGAACAGCCTGAACCGCACCACCGCGTTGACAATCCACGGACTGAGGCCACGGCGGTTGGCCGGAATAGTAGCCTAGATGAGGCCGGAGATAGTTAGCGCCGCTGCTGATGTCCGTCGACCTAGAAAGAAAGAGAAAGAGGGGAACGGTGTAAATTTGAGAAAGAGGGAGAAATTAGGTTTACGTTTGGAGTATTTATATCCTAGCATTGAACACCACTTAATGGTCGCAATAAAAACTTGGAGACGACGTAATTTGGTGGTCTCAAATATTTGGTTCCCGCTAATTTTTTCCATTTCCCCCCCATTTTGTGTGGCGACCTAATTTGGTCTCCATTTAATTGGGTGGTTGCGTTAATAATATAGAGACCACTTTATCGTCTCAAATCTTTTTTGGAATCTGATACATAATTGGCAACCATTTACTGGTTACAATATTTAATTTGGTGGTCTCTAAATTGAGTCCAACATCTTGGTCTCCAATTGCTCGTCTCCAAATAAGTTTATTCTAGTAGTGATAATAGTAAAATAAGAGAGCGAATGAGCGGGTGAAATAGTAAAGATTCTTTGCCATTTTAGGAAAGGTGAAGCTTTAAACGGGACACCCGTTTTGACAAAAAAGTGAAGTTATTAATGGAACGGAGGGAGTATATATATATACTATATTGGTATATCAATAACAAATTTTAAATTTCATTAGAATAACTAAATTTATCTAAAATTTATCGATTATTAAAGTACTTTCGTGATAATAACAAAAAAGTGAGGAATATCGTGGACTGAGGGAGTATGACCTTCACCTTAGAGACTGTAAGTTCACTCAAACTTCATACCACTTTCAGTTCAGCTTAACTGAAAGATCAGTTTCTTACATTAATAATCTTTCATTTTCACAATGTTCAAAATAAATACTAAAGGAACTTAAGCTAAAAAAAACCTAGTCACCATTTGATCAATCTGCTTGATCATTCCTTGTGTGAGAATTGCTTGCTGGTGATAAGTTTGAATCCTCCGACGAGTCTGCAAATTCTTCTTTATACATTTCCTCGATCATCGGCTTCCAGAGCCGTACTCGAGCATTTATGAACCAATTAGACACCTGAACAAACAAGATCATTTTACCACCTGACATTACTAAATGAAAGAAATAAGTATCCAACTACCCAATGCTGAAGTAAAAAGAGCAAATTAAACCTGATTCTTGCTCAAGCCTGTCTGCGATGCCAACGTTAGTTTTTCACTGTCATTCGGATAACTACAAACAAAGATCATCATTCACATCACAAACCATAGAAGAAAACAAGTCTAAAATTTGTGTGTTTAATAATGTACAAGCTAGTAAAGCAAACGTTGAGAAGTCGGCTGCGACATTTATTCTGGTACGGAGAGAGTAGTACTTACGGATTGAGAAAGTGCTCGAAAAGCCAGGACCTGAGAATTGTGACAGAAGTCTCGGGCAATCCTCGAATAGGTCTCCACGTTTGGCGTGGGTACGGGATCATACCAAGCTGTTGGAGGGGAACTCGGTTATGTCTATTATCTTTATCGAACAAGCTAAGTTGCGACAAACCGGTGCTAATTCTTGGCATGTCTTGCAAGATTTTCTTTCTTGTTGCATAGATTTGAGACAGAATTGCATCTCTTAAACTACAGAAATGCCTAGACATGGCTTGAAGTGCTAGTGCAGTGTAAGACCTCCCTGCCCCCAACCCTAAAATCATTTCGAATGAGGAAACCATCTCTTCCAGATGTTGATAGTATTGCTCATATCTTCTTTCTACCTAAAACATACAATTCAAGAAACACAAAATATGTTTTCAATAACCAAAAAAGAAGGGTTCTCGATCAAGATTCAACAACAAAAATGGATATTCATTTTGGGACGGAGATATTATTTCTCTAACTTACTTCCTCTAGTAAAGAAATGAGCTTTGCAATTCTTGCTTGAAGTTCTTGCTTCTCGGATGATAACCCATTATTGTAGAGCTCTGCTTTTAGTTCAGAACGTAGTCGTGACGAGCCATGCTTGCTGTTGGGCGATAATATTCGCACAAATGACTCATTACTCGAACTAATGGCTTTCCCTCCAACACTAACTATTTCTTCAAGAAGAAATTGAGCTGGTTTCAAGTATCTTGAACTAGCTATCACCGTCGCAAATGTCTCAGTTGCATAAAAATTGGAACTTGGTTGACTTAACGAAGAATTTCCAGCGAAAGAATATTCTCCTTGATCAAACGCCTCTCTTGTTCCTTCTGCAGGAACTAAGTAACTGGGACTAATGAGATTATTACATCTTTGTCTGAACTGGTCTGAAGAAGTAACTAGTAAACCAGAACCTAGAGATAGTGAAAGTCTCTGGTGCTGTTGACTAAGGTTTTCGGGTTCATCGGTCATTGTATGAACAATGTCCATTGATCTGGGGAGCATACCAAGAGAGTGAGGGTATGTAGGAACACCTCTTAAGTCAACTCCATAAGCATCAAAGTGTTGACTTTCAAACTGGGTTTGACTGGAAATGAGGAATTGGTGTACATTGGGTGGTGAGTCTGGTGATACCATGGCAATGTTATCTGGTCAGACTTAAAGTTGACCACCAATGGCTAGTCAAGAAAATTTATTTTGACTGGTTTATGGGATTGTTGAGATGGGAGAGAAATGGGGTGGTGTTAGAAATGCATAAATATGAAGTCTTGGTGGGAGAATAAGGAGTACAAAATGGGAGGAAAGCTGTCAAATAATTTGACATACTTTGATGGATTTGGGACAGTGCAGCCTGACCGTACAGAAGTCAGGATACACCTTAATGCCGAGATTGCTACACGGTAAACTTAGGGCCGAGATGTACAAGCTAATAAATTAAATGTCTAAAATACCCTTAATAAAACTCTCTAAATATGAAATATTAATATCAGAACAAAATCGGGCACGCATTTCGACTGCACCGGATCCAGATCCTATTTTAATAATTATTGTAAGCCAATTAAGAAGAAGCCCTTATAGGGCATTTAAAGAAGTTAGGTTTGTTAACAATACTTCTTCACCGACTTCTTGTTATATATAGATTGTCTTACAAGTTATTGTCATTGTTTTTTAAACCAACGCTAGCTATGATTTTCCTAGATTTAGTCTTTGATTTATGCTCAAATTACTTTCTTAGAATTATATAAATAGGACCTTATTATTATCAATAAAGTTGAGATATCTTCTTCAAATAATTATCCAATCTAACATGGTATCACGAGCTTAGATCACCAAAAATTTTTCTTTTCTTTTCTTTTCTTTTCCATGGCTGCCGAAGCAACCATATACCTCACCAATTCGGCCTAACCAACCAAACCCCTTATTATCATCTCCCTCTCTCACATCCTCAAACTTACACCAACAAATTACATTGCTTGGAAGATCCAATTAGAAGCCACCTTACTTGGCCATGGCCTTTATCAGTACATAGATGAAACCCTAACTGCTCCTTCCCAAACCACCACCGTTGTCACAAACGCCTCCTCCAAAACAATCACCACCACAATCAAAACAACCCCTCCTACCCCGCCAACTCAAACCCAAACAACTGTTTCCAATCCTGCCTATGAGACATAGTTCCGACAAGATAAATTATTACTTATTGCCTTGGTAGGCACAATCTCGCCCTCTCTTGTTCCTCTCATATCTCAATGCTCCACAACCCTTGAATGTTGGCATGTCCTAGCCAAAACATATGCCAACCCATCCAAAAGCCACATAAAACAAATCAAGGACCGCCTTCGTAACATCACAAAAGGTACTCGTTCTGTAATCGAATATATGCAAGACATAAAAACATGTGCTGACAACCTCAAAGCCCTAGGCCGCCCTATTGACCCGGAAGATCTATCTAGTGGACAAAATGCTGGATCAACTCAATGATCCCGACTACGACAACGTTATTCAAGTTGTTCATTGTTGCGACACCCCAATTTCCTTTTATGAACTACATGAAAAACTCCTCAACAAGGAGTTAACCCTCAAAAACCGATCCCACACAACCACCACCTTCCCTGCCACCGTTGCCTATGCATCAAAAAATCCTAATCCACCTAGACACTTCAACCCCCGCTCAAACCCTACACAATATTCACCCAACTCCAACTCGGCCTATTCTCCTAACACCAATCCGCAACCACAGCGAGCTCCCTACAAAGGATGTCGTCAGTTTTGTCGAAAAGATGGACACTTCTTAAATTAATGCCATACTTTTCGCCAACTCTATCCTCAAGTCCGCTACCCTAATCCTAACCCCACCCCACCTCAATCAAATTCCAATCCCATAAACAACACCAATCCTCGCCCTCAAAATCGTGGCCCTCAACCCACCTATCCCAGCGCCTATTATGCCACCACCTCCAATCAACCCACACCCGGTTGGCTCTTCGATAGTGGTGCCACTCACCATGTTACTCATGATCTCAATAACCTCTCTATCCATTCCCCTTATGATGGCACCGAAGAATTTCTCATTGGCAATGGCTCGGGTCTTCCAATATCCAATATATGTTCCACCTCTATTCTCACTTCTTCCTCTCCCCTTCTTCTTAATGATAATCTCTGTGTCCCTCGTGTGTCTCGTAACATAATATCTATATCAAAGTTGTGTCTTGATAATAATGCCTGCCTTTATCACTTTCTCATCCAATTCCTTTGTTGTGAAGGACCTTCGCACGGGAACCATTCTTCTTCAAGGCAATTCAAACTCTGGCGTCTACGAATGGCTTCCCAAATCTCCTGCATTTCACGTCACAATGTCATCATCTTCCACAGTCAACTAGCATCATAGATTAGGGCATCCTTCTGTTTCGATTTTACGTACTATTAGTTCTTCTTTTGATTTAGATATTCCTATAACTTCTAATTTTCATTGTAATGCTTGTGATTGTAATAAAAGTCATAAATTACATTTTGATGAAAATTCTCTTTGTTCCAATGGTTCTCTTGATTTAATTTATAGTGATGTTTGGACGTCTCCACTATTATCTTATGATGGTCATAAATATTACATTGTTTTCGTTGATCACTTCACTCGATACACTTGGATTTATCCTCTTAAACACAAGAATGATGCTACTCATATATTTACTAATTTCAAAAAGCTTGTGGAATTTTTTTTAATCGATCCATCATAACTATTTTTAGTGACAATGGTGGGGAGTATATTGGTCTTCGTCCTCTTCTCACATCATTTGGTATCAACCATCTCACATCTCCTCCACACACACCTGAACACAATGGGTTTTCTGAATGCCTCCACCGACACATTGTTGAAACGGGGCTATCTCTTCTCACCTATTCTCACATGCCTCGAAAATTTTGGACTCATGCTTTTGTCACCGCCTGCTATCTCATTAATCGAATGCCAACTCATACACTTCAACTTCAATCTTCGTTCTTCAAAATCTTTGGCAAACCACCAAACTACTCCAAGCTACGTAATTTTGGATGCTATGCTATCCATGGCTCCATCCCTACACACACAATAAACTTGATCCAAAATCTTCCCATTGTGTCTTTGTAGGTTACTCACCCACTCAAAGTGCATATTACTGCCTCGATCCTACCACTTTCAAAATGTTTGTGTCTCGCCATGTCAAATTTGTTTAACATGTGTTTCCCTTCTCTACAATCTCCTCCCCGCCCTCACAATCTTTTTCCTTGTCCGATTGGTGCAACATGACCCTCAACATACTTCCTTCATTGTCTACTATCTCGGCAGCCCCTCTCCCAACTCCCTCGGTAACCCCTCAACCACCTGCTACTGCCTTGGCAGCTTCTCCCACACCACCCTCACCTATAGCTCCAAACTCCCCTCCTTCCTCTACTGCTTCCTCACCAACTCTGTCCTCACCCGAACACTCTTTTGTTCCCACATCCTCTCCCGATACCTCTCCATCTCCACATATCCATAAACAAGTCACTCGATCTCAAAATAATATCTTCAAACCCATCAATAAACTCAACTTGCATGTCTCACTACCCTACCCAAGTCTTGAGCCCAACGCCTACACCCAAGCCTTGAAACAACCCGTATGGCGAGAGGCCATGGAAAAGAAATACAATGCACTTATGAAAAACCACACTTGGGATCTTGTTCCCCCCACTTCGTCTCAAAATTTAATTGGGTGTAAGTGGATCTTTCGAACCAAATATAACCCCGATGGGACCATTAATAGGCATAAGACTCGTCTAGTAGCCAAGGGATTTCATCAACAACCGGCATAGACTACTCTGAAACTTTTAGCCCTGCTGTAAAGCCAACTACAATTCGCACCATTCTCTCCTTAGCAGTTACCAACAAGTGGCCCCTTTGACAAGTTGACATAAACAATGCATTCTTACAGGTACTCTCAATGAAGATATATTTATGGTTCAACCACCGGGTTTTGTAAGTACTTCTTATCCGTCCCATATTTGCAAATTGCGTCAGGTGCTTTATGGTCTCAAGCAAGCCCCTCGGGCATGGTACAATGAACTTAATCACTATCTTTTATCCCTTGGCTTCAAAAACAGTGTTTCCGATGCTTCCCTGTTTTCACTCTGTTCCGCCCATGGTACTATTCTTTTACTTGTGTATGTCGATGATATTATAATTACTGGGTCCAATTCATCACTGCTCGACAATTTCATCTCTACTTTTTCCACTCGGTTTTCACTCAAGGATCTTGGTAATTTATCTTATTTTCTTGGGGTGGAAGTTGTGCCTCATCCTCATGGATTATTTCTTAGTCAACATAAGTATATCCGAGATCTCTTGGCTCGTATTAAGATGATGGATGACAAAGCTGTACCAACACCCATGACATCGGATTTCAGGCTTTCTTTTAACAAAGGGACACCCATCCCTAATGCTACTGAATACCGAAATATTGTGGGTACTCTTCAATATCTTTCTCTTACGCGAGTTGATGTCTCGTTTTATGTTAATAGATTATCACAGTTCATGCAAAACCCTATTGATCTTCATTGGGCCGCTTTGAAAAGAGTTCTACGTTACTTAGTGGGTACCAACTCTCATGATCTACTTCTTATCTCCAAGTCTCCCTCTACACTCCATGCCTTTACTGATGCAGATTGGGTCGGGGACAGTGACAACTACATCTTCACTACAGGTTTTTAGTATACCTTGGTTCGAATTTGCTTTCATGGAGTTCTCGTAAGCAGAAAACTCTAGCTCGGTCTACTATTGAGGCCGAGCATGAAAGCTGATTGCCTCAAAGAACGACAGAGGTCCTATGGCTTCAAAATTTACTTAGTGAACTTCATGTTGTGTTGTCATCGCCTCCTGTTATTTATTGCGACAATTTAAGTGCTACTTATGTAGCTGCCGATACTAAATTTCATTCAAGGATAAAGCACTTATCACTTTGTTCGTGCACGAGTTCAAGCTCAACAATTACGGGTTTCTCATATTTCAGGGGGTGATCAATTGGCGGATGCTTTGGCAAAACCGCTTGCTCGAGCTCGTTATCAAGATATTATGTCCAAGATTGGTATATCCATTTGGTCGTCCATCTTGCGGGGGCATGTTAACAATATTTCTTCACCGACTTCTTCTTCTACATAGATTGTGTTACAAGTTATTGTCATTGTTTCCTAAACCAACTCTAGCTATGATTATCCTAGATTTAGTCTTTAATTTGTGCTCAAATTACTTCCTTAGAATTGTATAAATAGGACTTTATTATTATCAATAAAGTTGAGATGTATTCTTCAAATAATTATCCAATCTAACAAGGTTAAGTATGCAAAGCTTGGGAAAAACCTAGCTTACAAGTGCAATCATACCTCAACTTGGTAATTGCTCATTCAAACAAGAAAGCAAAGATTCTTCTCTCTCTCTCTCTCTCTCTCTACAGGAGTATCCAGTAAGCATGCAAAAATAAGGAGGAGGAGGAGCTGTAAGCTAGAAATCCTATAAACATAGACCCCTGTACAAAGAGGCAAAGCTATAGCCCAGCCAAGTGAAAATCCCGAAAATGACAGGAAAATAGATGGTCCCCTACTCCCTTCCCTGACTACAAAACAACAATCAAAAGCCTTTAATCCCCCCACCCCACCATCTTTCAGCTTTAATGCCCCTTCCTTTCCTGCTTCAGCTGCCACCACATTTCTTTGGGACACTCAAACTGTCACCTGTGTAAAAAGAGATGAAGAAAGAGAAGAAAAGTGGGTTATATTTTGTACACTCTTAGTTTTAAGATTGTCTGTTTGCAAAACCCATATGAGAATATCTATCCTTTTTTTTTTTTTTTTTCAATTGAGCAGTGTAAAAATACACATACTCCCTCCGTCCCACACCAATTGATAGTTATTTTCTTTTTGGTTCGTTCCACACCAATTGATATTTACCCAAAATGGAAAGGAATCTTCACTATTTACCCCACTCATTCTCTCTCCTATTTTACTTTTTCACTCACAACATTCTCTCTCCTAACTATTCCTCCCACTCATTCTCTCTCCTATTTTACTTTTACATTCACAACATTCTCTCTCCACTTTTTCTCTCTCTTACCTTTCCTTAATCCACGTGTCCATTTTTTTGGTATCAAATGGTGTGAGACGGAGGGAGTAATCTTTTAAGACAAGGACACTGATATCACAAAACAATCTTTCAAGGCAAATATCAGTCAAATTATAGATTATTTGTAAGAATAATTTATATGGACATACAACTTGCTGGTGAGATTTCATTGTTATGGCCAACAGTGTGTGTGTGTGTGTGTGTGTGTGAGAGAGAGAGAGAGAGAGAGAGAGAGAGAGAGAGAATTGCATCTGTTACAACGACAAAGTTGCTACCGAATTGTAGCAATTGCTGTGCAACAATAAGTGTGCATATAATTCACATATACTCCATCCGCCCCGTCCGATTCTTCACCATTTTGGTGAAGCACGTAAATTAGGAAAAGTGATGAGCGGGAGAAGGGTTGTGAGAGGAAGAAGTGAGTGGATATGACAAGTGAGACCCACAATTTAAATATGTGAGGCGGAAAAGTTAGTGGATATAACAAGTGGGTCCCACAATTTAAGTATGTGAGAGGAAAAAGTGAGTGGGGTTGACAAATGGGACCCACATTTATTATCATTTTAGGAAAGATGAAACTTCTACCGAGATACCCATTTCGATAAAAGGTGAAATTTCGGACGAGACGGAGGGAGTACATCTTTGTATGATAAGCATCAGATTGAATGAGTAATATGTGGACCAACACACACATTTATATATGATCATATTTCTATAGCTATAAATTTCGTTTACAGTGTAATATACTCCCTCCGTCCCCAGCCTAATAAATACTCCCTCCGCCCCACGTGATTGCAAATTAACTTTTTGGGTGTGGAAATTAAGAAAAAGTGATGTAAGAAAGAGAAAAAATTAAATGTTATGAGTATAAAAAATTAAATAGGAGAGAGAATGAGTGGAAGAAATAGTGAGGAGAGAGAATGTTGTGAGTGTAAAAGTGAAGTAGGAGAGAGAATGAGTGGGTGGAATAGTGAATATTCTTTGCCATTTTGGGAAGTTTGCATTTACGTGGGACGGATCAAAATAGAAATAAGTTTGCATTCACGTGGGACGGAGGGAGTAGAGACTTATTTCCTTTTTGATTCGTCCTAGTCCAATGGAGACTGCTCAAAATGGAAGGGAATCTTTACTATTTTTCTCACTCATTCTCTCTCTTATTTTACTTTTACACTCACAACACCAATCAAATCACTATTCCTCCCACTCATTCTTTCTCCTATTTAATTTTTCATATTCACAACATTTTCTTCTACTTTTTATCTCTCTTATTTTTCTTTAATCTTTTTGCCCAAAAATTTGGTCTCCGTTGGACTGGGTCGGAGGGAGTATTGGTTTGGTGTGCTGAAGAGATAGAAAAGATTCTTAGGGTATGGGATGGGATGGTTAGTTTAGATTATGGAGTACTAATAATTTTGTAAACTTGTAATGAGTACACCCTTTACCTTACACAACTATAGGCCCACCAACTGATTATTACTATGTCAATAAATAATGAAGGAAGCAGAAGGCTACTGTGTGCTGACTTGTACTCTTGTACTCCCTCATTATGAACTTTATGACTTAGATGCCTCAATAGTAAAAGGGTTTGTACCAAAAAAAAAAAAAAAAAAATCTTAATTTCAGTGTTTACCTAGGAGTTACATCTTAGAATTTACTTCCTCCGTCCCAGTCGAATGTACACTTATTTCCCTTTTGGTCCATCCCAGCCGAGTGTACACTACCAAAAATGGAAAAGGTTTTAATATTTTATATTCTCCATACCCCACCCACTCATTAACTCCACTCGTTCTCCACCATACAATTTATTCAACCAACCTACTATTTACTTCACTCATTCTCTCTCTTCATTTTTTACCACACATTTTCATTATCTTAATAATACTCCCTCCGTCCCACTATACTAGACACCCAAGGAGTGGGTTCAAAAACCAAGGAAAAAGAATAAAATAAAAAAAATGTGTGGTGGAAAATGAAGAGAGAGAATGAGTGGGGTAAATAGTAGTGTTGGTTGAATAAATGTGTGGTAGAAAATGAAGAGAGAGAATGAGTGGTGGGGTAGAGTGAATATAAAAATATAAAAACTTGGTTATTTTTGGAAGGTGTCAAGTATAGTGGGACGGCCCAAAATGGAAAG
This sequence comes from Adenophora triphylla var. japonica, assembly GCA_022495995.1. NCBI lineage: Eukaryota > Viridiplantae > Streptophyta > Magnoliopsida > Asterales > Campanulaceae > Adenophora > Adenophora triphylla. Next base: position 81,400 of record JAFEMH010005050.1, on the reverse strand, counting down.
AAGTGTCAAGTATAGTGGGACGGAAGGAGTATTTCTTAATCGGCGTGCCTTGGTCAATGGTGCACACTTGGGTGGGACGGAGGGAGTATATGAATAATTCTCAGTCAATCAACACTATAACAAATCAAATTTATTAGATGAACAGATGATGCATCTTTACCTGTTTAGGAGTACATCTACAAGTTCCTTCATCCAGAATATGCATATGATCATATATTTGCTAATTCCTTCTACCTCTGTCCCAAAATAAATAAACAATTTTTTTTCTTTTAAATTTGCTCTTGATCAAGGGCAAGTTTGAATATGCGACTAACGGGACACCTATATCATATCTGTACGCACACTGCCACTTTGCACAAAAAAGGAAAAAAAAAATGAGACGAGTCACGCTGCGTGTTATTATACCACAAAATCATGATGTGTCGGATGGCTGTTATCAAACCTGTACTCATCCACCATGTCCGAGCTATCCACTTTAGGCCGTACATTACGTTGCAAGTTTGACGCTCCAATGCCGATGAAGCCATCAGCACAAGCCGGTGAAGCCAAAGTATGCAACTCTTTGGCTCTATCTACTGGAACCATGGACTTATCTTTTACTGCTTTAGGCTCAACAAGTTCAGGTGAAGATCTGTAGCTAAGCTCGGAATCACCAAACTCCTCTTTGTACATATCTTCAACCATGGGCTTCCAAAGCCGCACCCTCGCATTTATGAACCAGTTTGCAATCTGATTTAAACGTTAGTTATTATTATCCATCACAATGAGTTCAATACAAGTTTAGCTCATCTAATAGCCACCGAGGCATTTTCTCTTTTTTCTCTCTTTTTTTAATTATTATTTTTTATTTTTTTCGTAGACGTAATTTATCTAGTTTGAGAAACCTCCAACTTAAAAGCACTTTTGTTGAATAAATGTTGGGATCACTGTTAGTCCAATATGAGAGGCACGCGCAACCATGTAAACGCTTTGAGCCTTAAGTACTTCTATGCCAACCAGAGACTAACTAATTAATGAGGGAAACAGTTTATGAGGCTATATACCTGGCTTCTTGAGAGGCCTGTTTGCCTTGATAGCGAGAGTTTCTCTGAATCCTTAGGGTAACTGATAAACATAAAAGCTAAAGATGATTAGTCAAAACTTCTTTCCAGTACTAGTTGAAGAAATGATCGAAAAATTTAAAAACATACGGATTAAGGAAGTGTTCAAAAAGCCAAGCACGAAGGATTGAAACGGAGCCTTCAGGCAACCCTCTTTGTGGTCTCCAAGAATGGCGTCGCATACCAAGTTGTTGGAGAGCCCTTTGTTGCCTCAGCTTCTTGTCTACATAACGGAGACGTGGTAATACTTGACTACTTGGTGAGTCATATTTTTCCCCTAAGCGTCGACGTGTTTCTTCAACTTGCCTATTAACTGCATCCTGCAAGCAGCGGAAGTGTCGAGAGATTGTTTGGTGGGCCAGTGCTGTATAATGCCTTGCAGCCCCATACCCTGCCACCATCTCGAATGTAGATTCAACTATCCGCATCTGATGATAATATTCTTTGTATCTTCTATCCAGCTACAATAAAAGATTCATTGTCATATATTCATTGTTATATACTCCCTCCGTCCCATAATCAATGTTTTCACTTTCCATTTCGGTTCGTCCCAAAATAAATGTCGCGTTTCTAAATAAGTGACGTAGTGCAATTTTATCATTGTACAAGTAATGCGTAAACTCGTAAAGCGCCTTCCTTAAAAACGTTGACAGGTCAAATGCGACATTTATTCGGACACACACACATGACAGTGGGGATGGTGGGCTTACCTCGTCCAACATGGGCAATAGTTTTGAGACCTTGCTCTGCAAGTCCCGTCGTTCTGAAGGAGAGAGTTCAGCAGAGGGGCTGGTTGTTGACTCATGAGGGTCCAACTTCGAGCTATTCTCTTGAGAGCCATCTGAACCAAGCTTATGAAGGTGTCTGTTCATCTTCAGCTCTCTCAGTGCTTCACGAAGATTGACTACTTCATCAAGAAACTGCTGTGTTGGTTTGAGATACCTCGAGTTAAAAACTTTGGCCACAAAACCTGATGGTTCATAAGAACCTGGATTGGGATGAATATGGTCGGAGCTTATAGAGCATTGAGGGTAGTTTGGTCTATTTTTACTAGTATTATGAGCACCACCAGCTAAATTAAACGACAAATACTCAGAACTTTCGAATTCTTTACTATGAGAGGGTTGTTCGTGTTCCCCTGGATCCTCATGATGGGAGCTCACAAGGTAAAAGGAACCTTGGTTCTTGTACTCATACGGAAATTCAGGTAATTCCATAGTAGATGGTATTTGCATTCCCAGGCTTAGGGACAATTCTTGGAACTGCAAATCATGTTCATCATCCAAACTATGATGCTTGGCTCTTGAAAGCATGTGGGGACCACTGGTTGATTGCATATCCAAAGAATTGGTTGTCAGTGGAATGAACTCATCTCTGCCACCATAGCTATGAGGCAGAGAACTTCCAGACAATAGCTCTGAGAAAGAGGATTGGTTTTGATAGATTATGTTATCAGAAGGGCAGTTTGGTTCGGGATAAGAATCAGGAGGCTTTTGGCTTAAGAAATAAGCACTTGGGAAAACATCACTTTGATTGCTTGAAGTATAGTAGTAAGTAGCCATCTTTCTCTTCCTCTTATCTTACAAAATCCCAGCTTCAGTCAATGTGAAATGGTAGATTATGGATTCCCTTGGCAGCCGTTGATGCCTAAAACGACAGGTACAGAAAGTAATTAAAGCTTGTAAACTCTCCCCAAATTAAAAAAGACGACTTGGCAACAACAACAACAATCATAATTGCAAGCAGAGCAGAGCATCTAAGAAATGCATCTAAAGAGTGGCAAACCAATTTGCAATAACACAAATTTCAAACCGAAAGATAAAGTCAATTTGTACCATTTGCACAGCTACAGCTTGAATGATCCATAATAAGTCAATTTACGGATTGAAGCTAAAACTTAGAGAAGTTGCGGGTGCACATAAAAAAAAAATTTGTTCCATCATTCATTTACCGAGATTGACCTATTTTGCCTTTCTCGTGGTTTGGTGGGAGGAGGGTTTCAATCACAATTACCACAACTAGGAAATTCTATGATGAAAGTCAACCTAGAATCATCATCCTCATCTACCGCAGAAAAGTTCATCAGCTTTACAGTTTGATCAGTTGTTATACCTCAAAAATAACCTAGTACTCCCTTCGTCCTGAAATGATCTTCCTACTTTTTTGGTCGTTAATACGAAGGTACTTTAAGCAATAAATTTAGATCTATTTAATTATCCTAATAATAGTGTATCAATAACAAGTTTTAAATTTTCATTAGGATAATTAAATTAACCTTAAATTATTGCTAAAAGTACATTCGTATTAACGACAAAAAAGTGGGTTATCATTTTGGGACCGAGGAAGGAGTATCAGTAAAGAACACAAATACCCATAATTCAGAAGTAGAAGACGGGTTAGATATGCATAGCAAAAGCACACCCAGATACAAAATTCACCTACTTTATCAGCATAACCACACTCACATCAACTGAACTAAGCCACAGCTCAGTCTTCGTCCCAGGTACTCAAGAAAATCAAAATTTAAGGAAATATATATATATATAGGGAGAGAGAGAGAGAGAGAGAGAGAGAGAGAGAGAGAGAGAGAGAGAGAGAGAGAGAGAGAGAGGAGAGAGATTGACAAGGGATGAGAATTAGTACCTTGGAATTGACAGATAATGGAGTATGTGTAGAGTTGGTTTGGGTCCTGAGGAGAGGGAATTTGAAGAGGGAAGAGAAGAAGACAGAAAAATCCAAAAACAGTATCCAGAGAGAGAGAGAGAGAGAGAGAGAGAGGATGACCAAATTAAGGAGATCCCAAATCTACCCGTCCCTCCTCCCTCATCATTTGAGCATAGACACCCATTCAATTACTAGTAAACTATTCCAATGATTGGATAGAAAGCAACAATCATTATATGATCATATTAAACAAAATTAAATAAGATTAATACTAGCATTATTAATTTAACAGTAGTTGAATATCTATATAGTATTTGGAATATTGAAGTGGGAGTACCAAAATTCAACACGTGGGGACAAGCACATAAACTCAAACAGGGAAAATGCTGGCGGCCTCCGAGTAGAAGGTTCTTGATGAGAGGAACCCAAATGGCGTGTGTTTGGTTGAATGTTTGTTTGATTTGTTTAATGTTGTTGTTGTTTGCTTGGGAGTTGGGGGTTTGTTAACACTAACAACCAGTTGGTAGGCCTAAAACTTGCTCTTAAACCTTCATCTAACGCATTCTTCTTGTTGTTGTTCTTATTGTAATTTACATATGTTTTGGGGTTATGGGTAGGAGTAGGTGAGGGCGAATAACAAACTTACACGGTGTTTACCTTACTATGATATTGGGTCTATGTAATCTGAACTTACTGAAATATTGTCCTAAGGGTTGAAATTAAAACTTCACAAATCAAACACCCTCTGTTGGTGAGAGTAGGGGGTTGAAAGACACTAATGCCTTAAAATGAATCTAAAGGTCGACATTTCGATTGCTATGCAGTTGGATGTCACAGGCCCCAGATCCATCACATTTGAAGGAAGAAAGAAGACAATGAAACATGAAGAGATGGCAAAATGATTCCATTGCGCCAATATAAGTGCACATGAGAGATATCTGCAAATATAAGCGCACATGAGAGATACCGTGACTTAATTGAGTTTTTCTAACACAAACATTACATTTGACCCTATAATGGCAACAACTCACAAACTCAATAACCCCCAAATTGTCATTTATCCCTAAAAGAAAGACTTCACATGAATCTTATTGTATCTTTTTCCGCTGTGAACTTTGGCTCCATGCATTATTTCCATAAATCCAAATCACAAACTAAGTAAACAAATTAACAAGGAAAAAGTAAGTTAAAATTTTTAACTCGTGGCTACAAGAAGATGGGTGTTAACTGTTGCAAGTTACTCTAAGGGTATGTTTGGCTACCGAATGCCAAGCCATGTCATTGGAATTGGAAGAGTGTATTTTGTTCCGTGAATTTCATTTTTTTATTCCAATTCCGAAATCAATGCTTGGAATTGAGGTTACCAAACATGTCATAAATATGAACCAGAATAGTTTTGGTATTACTCTACACAATCAAAAAGCTGTCTTTCTACCATCATTTTCATCATTCTCTGTCTGAAGTCGGTTTCCAAACATTTTAAGTGCAAGAGAATATATTGTTTTTCTTCTCACATTTGTTCCGGCCGCCACCAATTTGACTGCCTGAATGAGAACAAAGGAGAAGTTTGAGTTGACCAACTTCAGATAAGAACGATGACAATATATGCACTTCAGGAATTGAACATGTCATATTTTTTGTTTAAGACTCGATCATAGCATAAGCATAACTTGAAAATGGCATTACCGTAGAAAGGCTGTGACCATTGGAGATCAAATCCCTCAAATCACTCTCTAGCTGGGTATCTGATGGGACTTCAGTATCACAAATCGGCCTGCCTTCAATCAGAAAAGCAATTGATCTCCCTTTGACTGATTAATTGAAAACGCTTTTCTTGCTTCTCCTAGAGTACCTCGCCAAAACAAATTAGGCCATCAGACACTAGTTAGTATATCACCCCTAAAGCCAACATAGATTTATCCAATATTCATTTACATATAGAAGTGACATGGACACAAACATGCAATGTGCTATAAAACTATTTCAAATAATGTTTTTCAAGAAATACCCACGTACAGGTCTATCCATTGTGGATTCTGCAAAAATTCATTTTAATATTATAAATTAGCGCTACAATTATTCAGTTTAATTTGCTTAATCTGCAAACGTGAAATCTTATATAATTATTGGGATACAGTCATTATTCAGCTCGAAGAAGCATTTGAAGTGAAGTCAAACGCAACAGTTAAGAGGTCAAAGGGAAATGTATGACAGGGTTCTTCAAAGGCTATATAGGACTATGCATCCTCGATTCTAATTCTAGCATTGAATTAAACAAGTAAATTAAATACTTCGGTATATATTAATGGCGTAAACTCTTCTATGAACAATATCTAAGATCCACAAGTAAAATTGGTTAACAGCATGAATCTCTGCGGATCAAGCTAAAGATACTGGCCATGATCCTACCTCTTCATGTAATTTGGTGATCTCGCGGGCCATGACACATCGGCTGCAAAGATTTGAGTTAGAAGTTCATAAAATCTACAAACAAATAAGTAACCAAAGACTGAGAAGTTTCTATTTCACCCAACTAACAGATGAAAAGAGAAAATGATAGCACAATCAGAACCAACTTTGTTTTCTGCTGAAATATCTTTATATAATTGTACTATGTAGACATCTTCCGTCAAACATGTCCAAAATCCAAACCCAAGTTCAAGGGGTGCATCTCCATTATCATCAAGACACTGATGCTCACCACCTTTCGATTTGATTAATCATAATCGAGAACACTTCAGCTGATATCATCTGTTCTCAGAGTCATTCATATCAAGCACCATAATTGCCGCTTTTAATAAGCAGAAATGCTTAAGTTACATGATTGCCATATATCATCTGTTAGCTTATCAATTTGAGTTCACAACCCAGCTACTTACAAAAGCTTGATTATGTTTGTGTTCACAATGGGAGAATTCCATCACTTCTTCCATGGTAAGATAACAAGAAAGCACACGGGAGGAAACTTCATTTGAAATCTATGAATATCACCAATTAAAGAATTATGCAGGCTACTTCAATCAAAATGTAACATGACGAAAGGGAAGGTTATGCAAAAAAGTCCGAGCAGAAACAAGCATATGAAGCTACACTTTTTTTTTTTTTACCTAGAGTCACAAAAAAGCGAGGAAGTTTCTTCAAGGAATTGAGAAAGCTTGTGAGGAGGAACAAAAAATATCTGAGTAGCCGCCTCATTTGCAGACACCATTAATCTATTTCTTCTTGCACCAGCACTTTTCGGAAGAAACCCAACTACATAAGTGCATAAGTTGAATCTATATTAGGCAACCTTTTGTCAGTAAAGATTCTAAAGAACACCTATCCAGCTAGCAGAACAAAATAACCAACTACATAAGAAAATTACCAAATGCAAACTCATCAGTATACAATCCCGAGGCTGAAAGAGCAGCCACCAATGCAGAAGGTCCAGGAATGGGGATCACAGGAACATTTTCACTCACACATAACTTAGTCTGCATCAATACCAATGTATATGTTACCCAAACTCATATACTCCCCATGTAGTCTGTGGAATCCCTTTTTGAAAAGGCAGTTATTCTCTTTGTTGACATAAACACATGGCATCACACAGATGGCAGGCTTCAACATCAACGACAGAAGGACCCGACCATAACATGCTGATAACTTCTAAAGAGATATATGGAACCTAGATCACTATAAGTACTTCTAATAGCTCAAATGATGACTATCATGACATCTTTTCATAAACATATTTTCATTAAATAACTTACATACAAACAAACACATGGGGAACAGATACATTAGTTGGCTTTCCATGAAGCAAGATCCTATTGACTTTCTAAAATCCCTAATTTAGCATATATATACGTTTCTTTGACATGGCAATTATACGTATTTTGCTTTCTCCCCAAATCAAATAACATGATATCCAGTGCATTGTTCCATCGCGAAAACAATATCTCCACTCGTATCCTAACTAACCTGTGAGGTATTTAGTAGGGGATGGGTCCCGTGATTGAGGGAGTAGAAAGTAAAGTGAAGCTCAATCATGATGTTCCACTAAGTATAAAGGATACAAAGCTCTGTGTAGGCACGTAACTTAATATACATTAAAAAAGAGAACAACCCTAAAGGGGACCGGTGCAATTGTTAGCTTTCCATGAAGCAAGATCCTAGACTTCCCAGAAATGTAAACTTAGCATGTAGATGCATGTGTCCGACATGGTTATTTTATGCAGTTTGCTCTCAACCAAAATCATAGAACAAATTATTCAGTGCATTATTCTTATATTTACCCAGCAGTAAAATAATTTGTGGGCATTTCGAAAGGGAAAAGATTCACTTGTAAGCTTGGTCACGACAGCGAAAGATCATAATGTGTTAGCATGTAAAAAATAAATATACAAATATATATACGTGTAGGGGCATAACTTATTGTACATTTAGAGCTGCCTGTAAATATTTATGCAAAGCAACAACAAAGGATTGGACAATTGAAATATGCTCTTCTAGATTCTGTAAGTAGTCAAGCCATAATTAACTCGATCATGTCAGGAAACCACACAGCATTATGCATTGACATGGGGATGCACATGAACGAGCAATACCACAAAGAACAAAATTACACAAGGATACACAAGCAACATTCTAAAGAATGATTGTTTTTAATTTTTTACGAAATGAATGTTGAAAATAATAATAACAAAAAAGGTTTAAACTCACCAATTTTGTTCCAGGTCACTGATACCTGGTGTACCGGCATCACTAATAAGTGCAATGATTTCACCATCTTTAAGCCTCTGTAGTATAGCTTGCTCTCTTAGGGACTCGTTAAATTTATGATAACTCAGCTGAAATCCTAAATCATAAAATTAGAATTAATAGAAAGAGCCTGTTGCTGCAATGCACAAAACAGGAAGGATTGAATTAACACTTACAAGGGGAGTCTTAATACTAAAATGCTGAAGCAACTTGCCCGAATGTCTAGTATCTTCTGCAAGTATCACATCCGCTGATCTCAAGACCCGCAATGCACTATAAAAAAATAAATGAAAAACCAATTCGCAAAAATAGAAATATAAAATCATATTCAATTAAACAGCACAAAATTAAGCTTCAATGTGCTACTGGACCTGGTGTGATTAAAGTAAACAAAGAAAATAATAACTGAACAATCACAACTACATATAATTCAAAAGAATTAGCTCTAAAAGGTCAAATAGTACCTCAGTGATGTCTTCAAGATTCCCAATTGGAGTACCAACTAGGTACAAGCCTGGTTTCAAAGGACCCTGTAAAGTAAAAATAAAATAAAAATCAAATCAATAAATCTGTTAATACAAAGAAACCCACAACCCAAGTCAAAGACTTTCTTGAAACTATAAATCCCAAAGCCTAAACTGTCAATAAAAATGAAAAAGGTGGGAATTTTAAGATTTTAAAAGGGGTTTATCAACATTTCGAAAAGGGGAAAACGATAAATTGTATTTGTAAATCTAAGAAAAAGTCGAGAATTACTTGTTTAGAGGGTGGTAAAGAGGTGGGTTCGATGGAGATACGAGAGTCGGAAGTGGAACAGAAGGGGTAGAGAAACTTGTTTGGCGAAAGTAAAGCCCAGAGGAAACTGGCGAGAAAGCATGTAGAGTTGAGCTCCGTTTGAGGGTCGGAGAAGCCATGGAAATGGCTGACATATTTTTGGTATTCAATTGTCGCGCCGTTTAACATTGCTCTTCTCACTCAGACGTAGGGTGTGCTCCCGGTATTATTTTGGAAGGAAAAGGGAGTAAATGAGATGATTGGGATGTTCTTCCGAGTGTTTTTTAAGAAGGAAATAGGGGGCTCATTTCCCTATTATCCAATTCATGATTGGGATGTTTTTTCGAGGTTTTTACAAGAAGGAAAGGATAGAAAAGAAAATGAGAGGAAATGAAAGCCTCATTTTTCTATTATTCAATCTTTTCAAATATGAGAGGAAATGGAAGGAAAGAAAATAATTCAATGGAGTTTATGTGTTCTTTCTATTTTACCCTCACAAATAAATATTTCTTTTTTACTTCATTAAGGTTATAATTATAATTTTACATTTTTTTCTTTCCTTTTCCTCATAACTCGGGAGCACCTAGGGGAGATTTTAATTTCCTTCCATTTCCTTTCCTCTACTTTCCTTCCCTTCCCTTTCTCTCCCTAAAAAACTCGAGAGTACACCCGTAGGGTCTACGGGTCCGATATTGAGTCTTAGAAGGAGAGAAAGGAAGAGAAAGGAAGAGAAGTGAAGAGAATTCAATATTTTTCTTTAGTGCTCTCGAGTTTATGAAGGAAAGTGAAGGAAATTTTTTTAAATTACACTTGTACCCTTAATGAAAGAAGGAGAGAATTATATTTGAGGGGTAGAGTAGGTATTTCAAAAATATTTGTTAATGAAATTTTCTTTTCTTCCATTTTCTTTCACTTTTGGGAGGAAATGAAAGGAAGAAAAATGTTAAAAAAAATTCTTCCCTTTCCTCCCACTTTTCTCCTAACAAAATTAGGGAGCACATCAAGGAGGAAAGTTTTTTTGGACTTCTTTTCATTTCCTTTCCTTTTTCTCCTATTTTAAACTCGGGAGCACACCCGCAGGGAGAGAGAACGACACAGTGAACGACATTACAGGGCCAATGAAAGTCAATGAACTTATGATTTTTATTTTATTTTATTTCTAAAAAAACAAATCTAAGATTTGGTGCAATTTAAGAAAGTAAAATTTTTAATTAGGGATTTAAGATTATTATATGATACTAGTTTCTTAATTATATGACAAAGTTTTTGAAAATAAACAAGGAAAACTGTTGAAATTAAGTTTCTCATGATTATAAAATATTTTTTGTTATATTTTTAATTGCACAACTCAACAGGAGTACGTCAACATTTTAGAAAAACCCAGTTTTCGTTTAAGTTTATAAAAAACGGGTTTCTTAAAGCAATAGAATAACGCTCAAAAATAAAACGGCTTGCGCTTGAAAAGGATCAGAGACATTTGTATTTCCCCGAGGAGGACAAATAGTGGTATTTTTTTTTTTATTATTACCCAGGTGATCCCAGCTTCGCCGCTAAATCGCGGCCGAGATATGCCCTATTCAGCCAGGGTGCAGTCCACAAAGATCCCCCAAAGGGGGATCGAACCCTAGACCTCCCCAAAGGGAGGCCGGCAAGATACCACTCGGCCAGAGACCATTGGTGACAAATAGTGGTATTTTCTAAAGAGAACAAATTGTGCTTCCTTTAAACTGGCCCCTACAAATCCAACTTAAAGAGATTTGCATTTTCAAAGAAGTATCCCACCTAGTCCCAAAAAGTATAAATTTGAATTTACATGAGAACTTGAAATTTGCACAAACGTGGGTTGGTGGGTGTACTTCCTTTTCAATATTTTTTTCTTTACAAAAATTGAGTACTATTTATTGTGTGATTAAGTGATGGTTAGAGTTTAAGAGAGTAAAAGTGAGCGTATAATAAAGTGTCAATTAATATGTAATTGAGTGTCAAATGCATGTGTCGGATGCCAGTGTGTGTGTCATTGATATTGAGCGACAATATCAATGACACTTTTTAACATTAATATTGACAATCTTTAACACTCAAACCGGCACTTGTTAATTTTAACACCGACACTTTTTAATCCAAACACTACACTTTTTAGCCCTAATACAATCGCTTAGAATTAGTTTTCCAAATAAACCTGTCCATTAGCACAAACTTATCAACAATGCTTTAGGTACATTTGCAATTTTTTCAATAATATGCATATTACATTTGCAATGTTGCAAGTAGGTCACTTTATTTGATACTATTTTTCAAATAGTACAAATTTGGTTGTTTGCTCAAAAGAAAAATGCAACTCAAGTTTTATCCAGTCAAGTTAATTATTGGAAGGCTGATGTGATTATGTTTTCAACATCCGCATGAATGTCTGTTAAGCTGATGAAAATCTTGACAAACTCACTGACAAAAAAAAATTACGTCTCCAGATAGCGAGAGAACTAAATCGATACTCGCTGCTGACGCTGCATAAAGTGCTCTGAAAGTACGAAAGAATATGCCAATAGAGAATGCAAATGGCACAAAAAGACGTTCAAGCTTTCTGCCTCAACACATCACTAAGGCCCCGTTTGTTTACCGGAAAATGGGAGGAAAACGTTTTCCGGAAAACGTTTTCCCATTTTCCGGTGTTTGGTAATTCCCCGGAAAACGTTTTCCGGAATTTTCCCCGAAACATGTTTGTTTTCCGGAAAATGGGGAAAACGTTTTCCCCATTTTCCGGTGTTTGGTAGTTTTCCGGAAAATGGAGAAAATGAGTTTCGGAAAACATTTTCCGCCGTTTCTAAGGAAAACGTTTTCCGGATTTTTCCTAAGGAAGTTGTTTTCCGGAAAATGGTGTAAAAAAAGTGGATGGATAATATTTTAATAATAATAATAATAATAATAATAAAAATAATAATAATAATAAAATAATAATAAAATAATAATAATAAAATAATAATAATCATAAACATAAAATACTAATAAAATAATAATAAAAGTCCACCAAACCCCATACGTATAGTAATAATAATAATAATAATAATAATAATAATAATAATAATAATAATAATAATAAAATAATAATAAAATAATAATAAAATAATAATAAAATAATAATAAAATAATAATAATAGTAATAATAATAATAAAATAATAATAAAATAATAATAGTAATAATAATAATAATAATAATAATTTTCCAAAAAATATCTTCATTTTCCGGAAAACGTTTTCCCCATTTTCCCCATTTTCCCCATTTTCCCCATTTTCCTAAGGAAGTTGTTTTCCAGGAAAATATTTTCCTCATTTTCCGGAAAACGTTTTCCACATTTTCGGAAAACATTTTCCTTTTCCGGAAAACATTTTCCAGGAAATCATTTTCCGGAAGTTATTTTCCCCGAAACAAACGGAGCCTAAGTAACTAAACAATAGGAGTATAATATATCAGCACAGTATGAAGGATAAGGTTAGTGGAGTGATATGTCTTTGCCCGGATAAACACAAATAACACCGCTGTGATTTCTCCCTAGAAACCGCTACTAATACTGCTTTACAGGTACAGATCGAGGCCAATGCTGACTTACAGCAGCCTTTAAAATGTTTTTTTTTGTTGTTGTTGTTGTGGTGTTATAAAGTAATTGGGCCATTTGAAATGTGAAATGTAAAAATTCATCCCTTCACACCTGAGATTTGGTTGCAGGTTTGTGACTATACTTTATCATCATGGAACCACCATCTGGTCTCCTTTGGAGATCTCCCATTCCTACAGTTCTTCACATATCGATCATTGTCTGCTGGACGTTGCTGCCCAAACACAACAACATACCACAACTTCAGCATATCATTTTCGCATTTAAGCAAAAACACAAGCACCCCCACAAAGAATTGCAAGTGCCTATGGATAAACACACACGCTGAGAGAGAGATAGAGAAGGGATTTAGCATTTCTGAACCAAACCTTCGCAGGGGAGCTTGATAGCATCGAGAGTATACTGATGCAGACAGAACTGACAGTCATGGCTGGTGACCATGAATCATATAAGATATCTGCACAAGTAAAGGAGTCATTATTTATCATTGTAGCCCGAATATGAAAGCCATTTGCCAAAAGATTTCAAAGTCTTAGTAAACTACAGACTAGCTACCTAGAACTACCCCTCCTCCAGCCCTTCTTTCCTTAAACTGCCACTTTTGGGAATATATCTTCCAAAATGACCATTAACCAAGGCAAAAAAGCATTTACCAAACTATCAGATTCTAAAAGTCTCTATTGGCAATATTGACTTCATTAATTTGGGGACATTTAAAGTCACTATTACCAATAGCGACATGTCCCCTCCTCCCCCCCCCCAAAAAAAAGAAAGAAAATAAAATAAAAATTGAAGTGTTAGTTTTAGTTTTTGGGAAACTTAAGTCGCTATTGGCAATAGTGACTTTAGTTTTCCACACAAAAAATTACCATTTTGGTAAAATAGAAGTCACTATTGACTAGCGACTTCAAAGTGCGAAAACCATGAAGTGACTATTGCCAATAGTGATTTTCAGAAACTTGTACATTTTGGTATATAATTTTTGGACTTGGTCATTTTGGGAGATACTTCTCCCAAAAATGACAGTTAGAGAAAGAAAAGAAAAAAAAAAACAGCCATGAGAATGACTAAGAATTAAGTATCTCTGATTAGATAGTCGAACAGCCATGAAGTTAGCAAACTAGCATCAATCCACGCCTAAAAGCATTGATATTCAAGCCGCATATGGTGTTATTCAACTCAACTAGGAGCAACACCATTCACCTTGAGATTTCTCAGTTCCACGAAGACAACACCCCTAGATTCCTTCACTCTCGCTAATCTTCAAGTGACAAAGAAAGATAGATAGCAAATACTAACAAGATCAATAACAAAAGAAGCACACATAACTAAAAGCGCAGACTCGTAATCTGTTATTCTCAGCAATGACATTAGTTTTTCCTTCAAGGCAGTAAGTAATGATGATTAATAGATGATTGCTACAATCCAATTACAAGCCACCACAATTGTCAGCTGATCTATGCAATAAAATCTGCACAATTAATGTTGGTAAGGCTGCCATTCACTAAAAGAAGACGGATATTACTATATTAGATGATTTAGAGAAAATGATAAGATGATATTCACATCCTTGGTCCTATTGGCTAAATGGTTTTCAGGTGGAGAAGGAATGTGGGGTTGGGGAGAGAGGGTGTAGGAGCAATCATTCCCTTTTTCTTTTTATTTTTTTGTTAACTTGGTTGCTTCAGCCCTAAATGGAGCATAACAAATTGGGCTTTCTTTTCTAACTTCTGACAACACTCACCCCCAAACCCACCACACCCTCCCTACTCACTCTACCAGCAAAATGGATTTAAAATGCATTCATTCCTTAGCACACAATATTTCAGGGTACTAATGAGGCATGACCTTATTGCCAAGATCAGAAAGCGAGTCCTACAAGACAGTTCCTTATTTATTTACTATCTCCCTTGTAACATCCTTGAAACTTAAGATATTCATTTATATGCTATAATCATTTAAATAATGCATCATTGTCTGACTGCAGAAGCGGTCTTGTTAATATCTAACAAGGAGTACTGTCAACATATAAAAGAACGAAATGAACAAGAACACCGCACACATAATATAGTTGTTTACAAGCAAAAATCAATTTATATGAGCTTTAAATAAGTAAATTCTAAACATTTACTTTCTGGAAGTACAATTTGAGAAAGAAATAAGTACCACCACAACCACATATGGATCTAAGTGCATATAAAGATGGGAGCGCAGAGAAATACATAAAGGTAAACATGAATGCCAGCTTGAGGTCCAGAATGGAGTCATGGACAAGGCAACTATGAAAGACTAGATTGGGGTCGTGAATGACTGATAGGGAGCTGCTGCTTGATACTTGTTGCAGAGCTATCATTGATTAAAGATGAACGGAAAAATACTTGAGAAAGAAGAATGCGAGAAGTTCTGGCTGTGTCTGATTCAATAGCAATTGTGTTCATAATTTCTGGTGCAGAAGTTGAATGTCACCCTTCAAAAAGCATGCATCACTAACAAATGTCGATAGCTTATTCGCAAACCTTGGAGATAACAGCAGTTATGTAAAGCATACCTCCAGAAATGAAGAAAAAAACACAAAAACTATTGATTGTATAAAGAGTGCCGATAAGTAGAAATAATATGCCAATTGCTAATGCCAACATCATTGATGATGGCACAAAAAAATGTCGATAGCTCATTCCACATTAAAAAAAAAATTGTTGAAAAACTTTCAAGATTAAATAGGAGATGAAATATAGACATTATAGCATATCAGCATAGTCTGAAGGATAGATACATCTTGCCCACAGAAACACAAATAATACCACTTTGATTTATCCCTAAAAACCGCTGCTAATACTGCTTTACGCGTACAAAGGGCAATGCTGACTTGCAGCAGCCTATTAATTTTATTTTATTTTAATTTTTATTGGTGTTTCAATGTAGTTGGGTTGGGCCATTTCAAATGTAAAATTCATCTCAGTTATCCCTTTCCTTTTGGACCTGAAAGAAAAGCATCATTTCTCAATCCCCTCACACCTGAGATTTAATTGCTACAGATTTCAGCAGTACCAGCTTTTGTTACTATACTTTATCATCATGGAACCACCATCTGGTCTCCTTTGGACATCGCCCATTCCTACAGTTATTCAAAGTTTTAGCAAACTACAGACTAGCTACCACTACCTACCCCTCCTCCAGCCCGATTCTTGAACTGTCACTTTTAGGAAAATTCCAAAATGACCAAGTCAAAAAAGTATTTACCAAAATGTATCCGTCTTTAAAAGTCGCTATTGGCAACAGTGTCTTCAAGATTTTGGGGAAAATTAAAGCCACAGTTGCAAAAAGCGACTTCTGTTTTCCCCAAAATAATTTGAAGAGTTGCTCTTAGGCTGTGTTAATGTTGACTCTTCAAAATAATTTGGGGTCGGCTAACATGAATCCTCATATGTCCACATTTTCATTCGGATACGACAAGAAAAATTAAAAAGAAAAAAAGGAGTGAGTTGACTTCATTTATAAAATTTTTACAAGTTTTAATGTTGTTTTACTTAATTATACATTATATCTTAGCAAAAATAGAGTGAGTTGACTTCATTTATAAGTAAAGTATATAAATAGACTCAATATATTTTGTTATTAACGTATCCCCGTACCCGTATCCTAATTTTAGGACAGTGTCCCCGTTCCAATTTTTTTAGGAAAAGTGAATCCGACACTAGGATCCGTACCCGTGTCGGATACCCGATCCCCAGTCCAGGTAACATAGCTCTTAGGGAAAACTAAAGTCGCTATTGGCAATTGCGACTTTACGATTCCCCAACATTTTATCAATTTGAAAATATAGAGACGTCGCTATTGGCAATAGCGACTTGAAAGTGCGGAAACCATGAAGTCGCTATTGCCAATAGCGACATTAGAAACTTGTACATTTCGGTAAATACTTTTCGGACTTGGTCATTTGGGAGATACTTCACCCAAAAATGACAGTGTGAGAAAAAAAAAATCTCGCAGCCCTGAGAATGACAAAGAACAAGTGTTTCGATTAGAGAGTCGAACAGCAATGAAGTTAAGAAACTAGCATCAATCATAGCCCTAAAAGAACTGATATTCAAGACAGTATTATTAAACTCAACTAGAACAACATCATTCACCTTGAGATTTTCCAGTTTCACTAAGACAATACACCAAGATTCTTTCACTCTCACTAATCTTCAAGTGACAAAGAAAGATAGGTGGCAAATACTAACAAGGATCAGTAACAAAAGAAGCACACACTAAAAGCGCAGACTTGTTCTCAAAAGATATCTAGAATATGAAAGATAAAAAACCTACTTCTTTAAGCTCAACCCAGTGTTTTAAAGCAGCTGTGACAAATCCATGACATGTTATGGCTGTCTAAGAAACATTGACACAGTGGTTAATGGTTGACTTCCCTAACTGAAACGACACATCGGGTGGCCTATGTTGTATATGTAGCATTTTCATGTTTATTTATGTACTATTGTCTTACATCCAGACGTGGAAATGTTGGAAACTTTAAAAACTTAATAATTATGACCCTTTCCAGCATGTCAAGGAAGTTTACACGAGTGCAAGGTGGCTGCCACACAAATGCACTTGACATATGGTCCTCAGTAATGTCTTACATCCAGACGTGGACATGTTGGATAACATTAAAGAACATAATATTTATGACACTTCTCCTACATGGCTGCCATCTTTTCGATTTTGCATAATCTGATTGTATGTATGGTCCTCAGCATTGTCTTACATCCAGAGGTGGACATGTTGGATAACTTTAAGGAACATAATAACTATGACACTTCTCCTACATGGCTGTCAACTTCTTGATTTTGCATTTTCTGATTGTATGAAAGTCACACAAATTGAACTCTATTCGACTTGATATTCTAACCTAGACCCATAGCTGAACTACTGCAAAAACACTGGTTACCTAATAAAAACTAATTACACCCACATCAGGGTTCCCTCATTTATGCCTATTTCTGTTAGTTGAAGTCTTTTTGCTGTAGTCTCTGAATTCTTTTTCAGCAGTAAACTCATCCAGTGACAGGAAAAAGAAAAGGAAATAATGATGATAAAATGGAAACATGAAAATGGAAGAGAAAAGGGAAATGCTAAGCTATGGAAGTAGCTTTTAGCATCCGCTATCCCGATCGACCCCCCAGCAGGGGCCCTTTTGGGAAGGGTCTGGGCAAGGAGGGATTCGAACCACCGACACCGTGGTTCGTAGCCACGTGCTCTAATCCTCTGAGCTACAGGCCCCACCCCGTCTCCACTGGATCTGTTCCCGGGAGTACCCTCAAAAAAGGGAACCTTTCCCCAGCCATTTAGGCTTAATAAGATGTGAGAGCGCCTTTCTCTCTATAAGAACGGCGCGTTCCGAGGTATGAAGTGGGCTGCCACAAAGCTGACGGTTTCCAGTCAAGCATGGATCATTTACATCATACTGGGATCATGGGAGGACGAAATAAGGCAGGGTGCCCCTAACAGAGAGTCTTCTCTATCATAGCAATAGCATTAGGTATTAGAAGGCAGTACATATTGATGATTTATAGATGATTATTGCAATCCAAATACAAGACACCAAAATTGTCAGCTAACCTATGCAATAAAAACTGCACAATTGATGCAAGTAAAGGCTGCCATTCACTAAAAGAAGATGGATATTAGATGATTTGGTGAAAATGACAAGATGATATTCGCATCCTTGGTCCTTCTGATATGCTGAATGGTTCTTGGGAGGAGGAGCGTGGGGTTTGGGGGGGGGGGGGGTAAGCGCATCACTCATTTTTGTGTTGCCTTAGTTGCTTCAGCACTAAATGGAGCATAACAATTGTGCTTTCTAACTTCTAACAACACTAACCCCCAAGCCCACCACCCTCCCTACCCACTCTACCAGCAAAATGGATTAATGCATAACACGCATTCCTTCCTTCGCACACAATACTTCAGGGTACTTATGAGGCCATCAACCTATTGCCAAGATCAGTAAGTGAGTCCTACACGACAGCTCTTTATCTAATTACTATCTCCCTTGTAACATCCTTGAAAACTTCTCAAATATTCATTTATTTGCTAAATATCATTTAAATAACGCAACCTTTTCTGATTGCAGAAATGGTCCTGTTAATATCTAACATGGATGCAGTAACATCAACATGCAAAAGAGCGAAAGGAACAAAATACCAACGCATGAAAATAGTTGGTTACAAGCTAAAATCGAATTAAGTGAGCTTTAAAGAAGTAATATGCTTACATGTACTTTCTGGAAGTAGTGAAGTACAATTTGAGAAAGAATGAAGTACCACCACAAGTATGGATCTAAACAGCAAGAAGGCCATATGGGCTGATGGGTTGAAATACAACTTTACTCCATCTTTTGGATACGATATTCCTTGAGTAATCAAATTATGTTCTGAGTTTCAAAGACAGATCAAATTGGATATAAAGATGGGAGAGCCAGGAAATCACATAAAGGTTAACCTGTATTCCGGCTTGAGGACCAGAATGGACAGGGAAGTTATGAAAGACTTGATTAAGGATGTAAATGGCAAATGGTCGTTGGCTTTGCAGGAAAAATAGGCTGCTGCTTGATACTTGTTGCGGAGCTATCATTAATTAACGAGGGGCTGAAAATTACTTGAGAAAGAAGAGTGCACGAAGTTCTGTGTCTGATTCAATAGCAGTTGTTTACCTAATTTCTGGTGCAAAAGTTGAATGTGACCCTTCAAAAAGCATCACTAAAGAATTTTGATAGCGTGGTAGGCTAGGGTGGTGATATGGTAGGGTGTGGGGTAAGGTGTGGGATAGGGTGGGTAGCAGAGAGTGGGGGGAGTGGGGTTGGGTGGGGGAGTTGTTAAAAAATAATATAATTTAATTATGAGTAAAAAAAATTGACTGTGGGAGGGAAGTTGGTGGGGGTGACAGTTGTTAAAAAATAATTTTTAATAAGAGTAAAATGAATACTCCCTCCGTCCACTTACTTACTTCACACTTTCTATTTTGGGCGTCCAAATACATACTTCACACTTTGTTTTTTTACTTAAAATGGAAAGGTTTTATCACTATTCCCTCCACTCATTCTCTCTCCTACATTATTTTAATACTCACAACACCATTATAATTTACTATTCCCTCCACTCATTCTCTTTCCTATTTTACTTTTACACTCACAACATTTATATCATTATTTTTTTCCTTAATCCCCGCGTAAACAGTAACTGTGAACTAACTAAGTGGACGGAGGGAGTATATTTTTTGACCGGGGGTGAGGGGGTGGAGAGTGGTAAAAAATAATTTTAATACAAGTTTTTTTTTAGACGGGGTGGGGTAGGGGTTGTTGATGTGGGGTGGGTAACGTGGGGGGGGGTGTGAGTGAGGGTGTTAACATTTTTCGGAAAACTGTAATGCTCAGACTCGCCATTTTAGGGCACCGTACCCGTGTCGACACGACAAGGATACGAACACGGACACGGGATATGTGTCGGACGTGGCTAGTAAAAAGTGGACACAGCACTTACCTCAAAAATTAGCTCGATTGTTGAGGTCGTCGAGGTCGCCGTCATTAATGGTGAAGGTCGCCGTCGTCGGTTCGCCATCATCGATCGGTGAAGGTTGTTGGGGTCGTCGATCAATGATAGTCGACGTTTGAAGATCTAAAGATAGAGAGAAATTGAGGTATTCTCTGTGGGAAGAGAGAAAAGAGAAAACCGTAAAAGAGATAATGAGCGGGCGGAGAGGAGAGAGAAATTTCACAAACAGAGAGAAATTAAAGGGTTTCAAGGGTGGTTGGGATTGGATACAACTGCTATGCACAAGTTTGACTGTGCACATTTTTAAAAAATTGACTTTTTTTTGTTGTTATTGTAATTTAAATTGGGTACCCATTTTAAATGTATTGGACGCATGGTAATTATTGTATTACTTATCGCCCCATAATAAATTTACATTTTAGTAATTGAATTATTTTTTTATACTTAATCATATGTATTTTTATGTGCCGAGTCGATATTCAGAATTTAGATCCTTCTAATACGTATCCCCGAGTCCGTAATTTTGAGATTTGAAGTATCCGACATTCGGATCCGTATCTGTGTCGGACACTCGTACCCGAGTCCGAGCATCATAGTCGAAAAATGAAATACGGATGAAAAATCCGTAAGTCATTTAATTAGAAAAGTGGGGAAAACATTTTCCCCATTTTCCGGTGCTTACCAAACACCGGAAAATGAGGAAAACATTTTCCCCCAAACAAACGGAGCCCTAAAATGAAAGTTTTACCGAAAGATATCATTAAAAATGTTTTGACTTTTTTTAAGTACTCATTGTTAGACTTTATTGGGTAGCTTAAGTTCAAGTCTCTTATCGATTATGTGAAAAAAGATTAAAAAAAAAAAAATTAGAGTTGATACTTTTTCATCTAAGGAGCTATGATATATATACACACATTATACATATATATATCGATGGAAATTTGAGTAGGATGAGTTTCACATTCGTGCATTAACATTTAAACCAAGTTACGCATGTAATTCCTTTCTTTAAACTTGATATATATATATATATACACACACAAACATAAAGAAAGAGAGTTCTGCCAAGTTACTCAAAACAACAAAAAGAACACCAAAATTGAATCTTAATAGGGAAGACGACTCCCATAAATTAACTGAGTGCTTTCAAAACAAGAAACACAAAGAGCTAACCAAAAACAAGAAAGATTAAAGAGACAAACCTAAACAAATGTGACCATTGCTATAAATGTGAGGGTGAAGTGGAGCCGGAGGAATAAAAATGACCTGTCCAATAAGAAAGATCAAAAGCAGTTACAATATATCTCTGCAGTTGCCCAAAAAAACAATATTACATGGGTATTTAACGATGGAACAAGAGCACACCCCCCCCCCACACACACACACGTGCGTTAGAAAAAAAGTACTCCCTCCGTTCCAAAATGAATGACCATTATGAATTTAAGGATCATTTTGAAAATGTTGATTTTTAATAGAAAAAATCATAAACATTCTTGCTATTCACTTTCACCATTTTAGTTTTGCATAAAATATAATGAGCTATGAAAAAAAATCATTTGGGACAACTTTCTTTAATAGACAAGTTTCAAAAGGTCATTCATTTTGGGACAAAAATGATCATTCAATTTGGGACAGAGGTAGTAGATCTTTTTTTTACTACTATGATTATGCTGATCATAGACCATGAAATTTGGGACGTCCGAGCATGATGTCCGTATCATGATCGAATAACTAAACAGAAATCCAATACGCAATTCAAGTCACATACACTTCTAGAACTGGAATATCTTCAAACAGTCTCTCATAAACACTATATACTTCTCATCACTCAAAGTGAAATGCTTCCATTTTATCCAACTAACAGATGCAAAATTCTAAGTTTCAATGTGACGGATCATCAGAAGTAAAACAGAATATGTGATTCAGAGAGAAGATAAACCATCTAAAGGTCTAACCTGAGGGGCTTCCATAGGGTAGTGCTCAGGGAAATCAACCTGAAGCTGGTATGTTTCATTTGCATACAAAGTTCCAGGTGCACCGTTGACTTCAATCACCCATCTTTCCCCAATGATTGAACAAGATTCAAACATAAGTACACAAAATGAGTATTTCCAATTTGACAAAATAAAAACTGAAATTAGAAATAAGAGTAATGGGCATAATCGAAACAGTATAAACCTTTGAAGATTATCAGTGACTTTGTGTTTGAATCCAGCGGGTGGATTCACCTGCCATTCCAAAAGCTCCTTCTGGAGTCGATTGCAAGCGATCTTGCTCAAAGCCTGATCCCAATTCATGAATCAATCATATTTAATCAAATGAAATTAGGGGATAGAAACAATTTCAGTGTGTGTGTGTGTGTCAGAGAGAGAGAGAGGGGAGAATGGTGACCTTGCTGCGAGAGGAAGCGGAGGGACTGGTCATGGCTTCTGGAGAAATGGAGGAATTTGTCGAGGCCAGAGAGAGACTGTGCGTTAAAATAAAGCGCACGGGAGGGTGTTTTGTTTTGTCTGATTTTCCTGTTTTTCTTCGGCAGCCCTTATGCTTTCTCGTTTTAATGTTTTTAGGATATTTGCAAAATTAACCTTGTAATTTGCGTATATCTAGTTTTTAATTATTTATCTTAAATTGGAATATATTTTCAATTAATTTATTGAAGGGTTTAATTCCCTTAAGCCCCCCCCCCCCCATTCCAAACAAAAACTTATATAAAACCTATATAATTTACTAAATCTCACATACACTTACACTTGATATCAAATCATAATTCCTTATAAACTCAACATCCTACTCTCTCACATATAATGAAAAGATTATTGCAAAAGATGATTTCTATGAGTATTTATACACAAAAGAATTGTATCTGCCTATCTAGAGATTTACTTAAATCATTTACAATTGGAAATATATTCACAAGACTAGAATCAAGGCATAAAATAATAAGGAGTTACAAATCTGCAGATCCTGGATTGCACGGTCGTGCATTGAATTTAGCACGGCCGTGCATCGTTTGCTGATGTTGTTGATGTTTATGTCTGAAGTGCACGGGCGTGCTATTCCTCAAGACTCGGCCGTGCATCAACTGCTTGGACTGAAGTTGATTGCTTGACACACCCCCGCAAGATGGACGGTCCTATGGTGAGGCCAATCTTGGAGATAAGAGAGAGGAATCAAGCACGGGAGAGAGGCTTTGTGAGTGCATCAGCTAGTTGGTCATCGCTGGAGATTTGTTGAACACGAAGTTTCCCAAGATGAACTTGTTCACGAACAAAGTGGAATGCTAGGGCCAAGTGCTTCATTCTAGAGTGGAATACAGGATTGGCGGAGTAGTGTGTAGCTTCAAGATTGTCACAGTAGATCACCGGAGTAGTGGGAAGAGAGATGCCAAGTTCTGACAGAAGGTTAGTAACCCATAGCATTTCGACAGTAGTGGCAGCAACAGCGCGAATTCATCTTCCGTTGAGGAACGGGCAAGGGCTCTTTGTTTCTTGAAAGACCAAGCTATAGGATTGCGACCAAGGTATACGACAAACCCGGTGGTAGATATATAATCGTCCTTGTCACCCGTCCAGTCGGCATCACATAAGGCATAAAGAGTAGTAGGAGTTTGTTTAAACAGTTGAATACCCATGTGTAGAGAGCCATGAAGATAGCAAAGTAGTCTCTTGAGGGCTATCTATTGGTGTTCTTGAGGATGGTGAAGGAATTGTGCAAGTTTATTCATCGGGAAAGCTATGTCCGAGCGAGTGAGAGAAAGGTATTGAAGGCTTCCAATGATGGCTCGAAATTCTGAGGGGTTGCAAATAGGTGTGCGAGGGGTGGCAGAGAGAGTGGGATAGGTTGCCATGGGGGTGGGGGATGGTTTGGAATGAACCATATTGTATTTGTCTAGGAGGTCAGTGATGTATTTAGATTGAGATAGAAGAATCCCATTTGCATTAGGTGTGACCTCGATGCCTAAGAAGTAGGAGAGAGGGCCTAAGTCCTTTAGAGAGAACATATACGCAAGACTAGTGATGAAATTAACAAGGAAGGAATCAGATGGACAAGTGACGATAATGTCGTCTACATAGACAAGAAGAAGATTGCGATTTGAGCCTTTGGAATATGAGAAAAAAGATGGGTCGACTAGAGAGGAGGTAAAGTCGAAGGATATAAGAAAGCTTTTGAGTTTTGTGTACCAAGCACGTGGTGCTTATTTGAGACCATAAATTGCTTTTGAAAGACGACAGACATGAGAAGGATGAGATGTGTTTTGAAAACCTGGGGGTTGAGACATAAAGACAGTTTCAGAGAGATTACCTTGGAGAAAGGCATTATTGATATCTAGTTGGCGAAGAGACCAACCTTGACCAATAGCGAGAGAGAGAATGAGACGAATGGTAATTGGTTTGACAATCAGGCTGAAAGTGTCAGAGTAATCAAGGCATGGGCATTGGTGAGAACCCTTCGCAACCAGGCGAGCTTTGTACTTGCTGATGGAGTTGTCGGTGTTGTACTTTATCCGAAAGACCCATTTGCAACCAATGATGTTAGGTGCTTTATGAGATGGAACTAATGACCAAGTATTGTTTCTTAAAAGAGCATTATATTCATCAACCATAGCGGCATGCCAGTGAGGGGAAGATAGGGCCTGTTTAGTGGATGTGGGAAGGGAATTGGGTGAGGGTAGGGTGACTAGGTGGGCATATTTAGGGTTTGGTTTTCGGATGTTGTTTGAGAGACGGGTTGTGATGGTTCGGTTGGGGTGAGTAATGGGGGCTGGGTTGAGAGGAGGGACTGGAGTATGTGTGTTAGAGGTTGTAGCAGGAGGAGGAGTTGGGGTGGGAGTAGTGGTATGAGGGGGGCGGTGACTGTGGTTGGAGCAGGCGTGGGGGGTGGGGTGGGAGTGTTGACAGGAGGGGAAATGGGAGATGAGACGGAGCAAGGTTATATGATAGGAATGGAGTACACCATTCAGTAGGGGAAATATGGGACGATGTAGGGGGTGTGGTTACGAGGGAAGGGTAGGGAAATTCAGTTTCAACGAATTTAACATGGCGAGAGGTGTATAGGCGGTTTGTGGTTGGGAAAGACAGTGGTAACCACTTTGAGATGGCGAGTAACCAACAAAGATCCAAGGGGTGAATTTTGGGGCAATTTTATGAGGGGTGTAGGGTCGAAGCCAAGGGTAGCAAAGACAGCCAAAGCTGCGAAGTTTGGTGTAGTTTGGTGAGGTTTGGAATAATCGGAAATAGGGAGAGTCATTATCAAGAGAGGAAGTAGGCATGCGATTTATAAGATATGTAGCAGTGGAGTCATTATCAATAGAGAAAGTAGGCATGCAATTTATAAGATATGTAGCAGTGGTTAGGGCATGAGGCCAGAAGTTGAAGGGGAGTTTTGCATGAGAGAGGAGGGTAAGGTCGGTTTCAACAAGGTGACGGTGACGGCCCGAAGAAAGCCGCTGTGGTTCGAGTATGAGGAGGTGAGGTAAGGTGAGAGATGCCAGATTGAAGTAAAGATGGTGTAAGTTTGAGATATTCACCCCCATTATCGGAGAAGAATTGGATGATAGATCGTGAGAAGTATTTTTCAACGAGAGATTTGAAACGGGCGAAGGTGGTGAAAGTGTCGAATTTGTGTTTCAATGGGTATAGCCAAGTGTATTTTGTGAAATGGTCAACAAAGATGACATAATATTTGTAATTGTCATAAGAGTGGATAGGGGAAGTCCAGACATCAGAGAAAACTAGTTCAAGTGGAGCATGAGAAGTAAGAGTAGAGACAGAAAACGGAAGCTTGTGACTTTTATTGATAATGCAAGGATTACAAAATGAGAGAGAGAGCCACTAGGAATAGATAAAGAAAATTTCTTATTTAAAAGGGAAACAATGGGGGGGGATGGCCTAGTCTATGATGCCAAGACTGAAGAGAAGTGGCAGTGCCAAGGTGAACTTGTGGCGGAGTAGGTTGCCAAATATAGACTCCACAATCAGTGGTGTCGTGAAGAAGAATGCAATTTGTCGATATTTCCTTAACAAGAAATGACGAGTGTGAGAATTCAACAAAGGCATTATTATCTTTGCAAAACTGAGAAACGGAAAGAATATTGCGAGAAATTAAAGGAACATGTAATACGTTATTGAATTATTGAACACTAGGGATGAATTTAGAGTAGGGAAAGAGAAAGTACCTATGTTAGAGATAGGAAGAGCTGATCCATCCCCAATAATAACATCATCACTGCCATCATAAGGGTGGTGAAGAGATAGGTTGGAGAGGTCATTTGTGAGGTGATTTGTGGCCCCGTTGTCAACAAGCCAAGGAGCTGGTGGTTATGGGTAATAGGTGGTGGCAGTGTGAACTCGAGGTGTGGATTGTGAGGGATTAAAACGAGGTGTGCGATTAGAGGAGGGAACGGGTGGGAAGACAACACTAGGATAGTCACGTTTGAATTGACGAGACTGGGAGATTACATGACCAACATAGCGACAATATTGGCATTTGCCTTTGAATTGGGCTGGTTGGGGTTTCGAGATTGAGGGGGGGGGGGTGGAGAGAATGGGGTGATTTGTTTATGGTCGAGTTGGGTTGTGATGAAAATGGGTGTGAGCCACATGAGCCGAGACATGGAAGTTTGGTGGGGTTATTTGCTGTTTGAGAGTGAGCTCGTGATAAATGAGTTTTTCGTGAAGGGCTTCGAATGAAATGGGATTATCTCTAGCACAGACTGAATCAACAATGGATTTATAGGAGTCGTAGTCAAGTCCTTTAAGGTAGCACTGACATCTTCGGGGTCATGGGTTTTCC
Source organism: Adenophora triphylla var. japonica (assembly GCA_022495995.1). NCBI lineage: Eukaryota > Viridiplantae > Streptophyta > Magnoliopsida > Asterales > Campanulaceae > Adenophora > Adenophora triphylla. The sequence continues at coordinate 54,181 of JAFEMH010005050.1, read as the reverse complement.
TAGGATTGCTAGTTTGTCGGTGCAAGTTTTGATGGTTTGCATATATACGGTAATGGAAAAGGTGGATTTGGTGATGGATTCAAGATTTTCTTTTACCTGAAGAATGTGGCCACGAGGTGGGTTTACATAGGTTGTCTTTAGGATGTTCCAAGCTTGGCTAGGGTGGTGGCTTGGTGGACAAGAGGCGCAACAGTGGTGTCAAGAGTGCCTAGTAAAGCACCGAGAATATATAAGGCGATCTTGCCTATTCCAAGTGGTGGCAGCGGGGTTGGGAGATTCTTTGCCATCGACATTGATGGTGGCTGGTGGTGGTGAATGGGTTCCATCTACAAACCTAAGAAGGTCTAAATCAAAAAGAAGGGAAGTGATATGGGAAGACCATGAGAGGTAGGTTAGGGGGTGAGGGTTTTGCAATTGGAGAGGTTGACTAAGGTGATGGGATGATCAGGTTCAGAGGAGTTGGAAATGGTGGAGGCTGAAACTTGGTTTGCCATTGAGATGGTTGAGAAAATTGATCACTTTTGCTCTGATACCATGAAAAGATTATTGCAAAAGATGATTTCCATTGATTATTACAATGAGTATTTATACACAAAAGAATTGTAACTGCCTATCTAGAGATTTACATAAATCATTTACAATTGAAAATATATTCACAAGGCTAGAATCAAGGCATAAAATAATAAGGAGTTATAAATCTGCAGATCATGGATTGCACGGTCGTGCATTGGAATTTAGCACAGCCGTGCATCGTTTGCTAATGTTGCTGTCTGAAGTGCACGGGCGTGTTGTTCCTTAAGGCACGGCCGTGCATCAGCTGCTTGGACTGAAGTTGATTCCTTGACATATAAAACCCCTCCCTCCTCTCATTCACACCTCAAGGTCCTCAACCAACACACACACACACACACTACAATGCTTTCTCTGTATGTATCAAGATTTTTTAAATTTTTTTTCAATATTTTCTAGTCTTATACCTTATGTATAAAAGCTGATTTATTAAAAAAAAAATGAGACCTTTTTATTTAATTTTAAGAAATTTGAAATTTGAAAATTGTAAAAATAATAATATTATAACAAAGGTATAAGAGTAATTATAGTTTTATACATTAGGAATAGGAGTGGATTGGTTAATAAAATATGAGATTTTTTAAGGTTTTTTTTTTTTCAAGAAAATGTGAAAAATAATTATTTTCATACCTAAGTTATAATAGTGATTATGGTATTATATTTTAGATAGAGGAGCGGGAGGGATGATAAGAGCGTGAGTTTATATGAAATTTTGATAATTTGATTTGATGAATATATATCGGTTTTTGGTATAGTTGAGGGGTACTAGGATCCGAAGCTCATCACCGAAAAAAACTATCGTGAATAATATTTTAGTTTGTACTTGTAAAAACATAGCATCCCATAATAATAAGTGTGCTAGTTAATTTATCAAATTTAGAAAAAATATATATTTTACTTTTTGTATATTTATGGTAAATTTACACTAATTTTATTTGTTATTTAGAAACATCATAATTAATTTAAAATTTTAGAGGCATTTACAAAAAACTACTTTAGAAAGATGAAAATTACAAAAAAAAAAAAAACACATAAGTTCGAAATTACAATTTTTTTTTTTGATTTTTTTTATCAGTTTTGGTCAATCAACTGATAATTTCAGTTATCACTTGTTTACAACTGATAACTGAAATTATCAGTTATTTGAAGCACAAATTACTCTTCAAACAATTGATAATTTCAGTTATCAGTTGTAAATAACTGATAACTGAAATTATCACTTGTTTGAACAATTGATAACTGAAATTATCAGTTGTTTGACCAAAACTGATTAAAAAAAATATTTTTGTAAAAAAAGAAAAAAAAAGTAGTTTTTTGTAATTTTCCATCTTATATATTTTTTATTTTTTTTTTGTAAATGCCATCTTTTTTAGTGAATTTTTTGTAATAAATCCAAAATTTTATAGCAAATCAAGTAGAAAGGCATGGCAATTATTATACAGAAAATTTTAGGGGAAACAAGTTTCCCCCAAATATTATAAAAAAATTTATTTTTAACTTAAAAAAATCGACTCATGAATTTTAAATCAAATTAATTCGGCTTTTTGAACCGGTCATTGAACCGATTTGAAATAAAACAGGACTTTTTATAATATTTGGGAGAAACTAGTTTCTCCCAAAACCAACTCATTATTATAAGATGGAATGAGTTAGGTCTCATCCAACGAATCCGTCTTTTGCCACTCCCTACGTCCAACTTTTATAATTAAATCGATTTATTTTGATTTGACGAGATTTTATATATTTTTTGGAATTTTAATACATCATTAAGAATATTGTTAATAATATTTTTTAAGCAAAGTAAATAATAATTTTTAAAATTGCATAATAATAATTAAATTTTTAAAAACTAATCATTCGATGTTAAAACTGACCATAAAATTAATTAATAACGTATACTCCCTCCGTTCCGGTAGAAGCATCGTCATTTTAGGGGTGGCACGCAAATTAAGAAAAAGTGTGGAAAGAAAAAATGTTGTGAGTGTAATTTGAAAATAAGAGAGAATTAGTGGAGGAAATAGTGAATTTAAAAAGTGTTGTGGGTGTAGAGGAGAGAGAATTAGTGGAGGGAATAGTGGATGAGTAATAGAATATTAATAAAATATTTCCTTTTTAGGAAAGGGTGACGCTTTAAACGGGACATCCTTTTGGGTAAAAAGTGACGCTTCGGATGGGACGGAGGGAGTAGATTGTATTTTGCAATTTAATTTATGTACTTTCATTGGGAAATTAAAGAGTATCAAAGCAATGATGATGTTGCCAAAAAAAAATTAGGCCTGCATCTTGATTTATGTGTAGTCTTGTATTCCCTCAGTCCCGCTATAAATTACACATTTTTTTTTATTGGACGTCCCGCTATAAATTATACATTTTCTAAAATGGCAAAGAATCTTTACTATTTCACCCGCTAATTTTCTCTCATACTTTACTTTTATACTCGCAACACCAATCAACTCACTATTTCCTACCTCATTTTCTCTTTTCTACGTCACTTTTCATACCCACAACGTTTACTCCATTAACTTTTTTCTTAATTCACGTGCAAACAATAACTGTGTAATTTATAGCGGGATGAAGTGAGTATGTGATAACCAGGAACAAACGGCAGAGAAACTCGGAATGAGAATCAGTATATGCGGAGATCTCCTTTGGATAAGGTTGAAATAGGATTCAAAGAGTCCCTTGCTGTGACTTGCTATCCATCAACTTTCTTGTGACGACTTGCTAGTTGCGAGATGCTCTCGGATGGAGATGCTCTTCAAAGAGGTGCAAACCGCAAGCTAGATGCTGATATGATCATTGAAAAAGATATTTGGGCTTGTATAGATATAGGAGGCCCAACAAAACATATACGGAATTGAAGGTCAAAAAAATAGGTCCAAGATATGATAAAGATAATTTAGCGACTTAGTTAAGAGTATTGATTGAAACTGGGCTAGCCAAAAGCCCATTAAAGTCCGTCGCTAAATGAAAATGATATAATCTCAAGGCAGGAATCTCGCATTAGTACGTTCATATCATCACCAAGGGTTGCCGCATTATCATGACATTTGGATCTACAGCTATCTTTCAGAAGATGTCAAGGATGTTACACTTGAGATCACAAAATCTGTTATAATAATGAGACATCTGTCAGAAAATAAGGTGGCGTCTCCACTATTTTTGGGTGCCCATGCACACAAATGGATGAGCAACACGTGTTCAATAGCATGTGACCTAGACGTGTCCATTTTATAAACCGAACCGGTCAACCGGGAGGTTGAAAACCGGCCAAAACCGGTCAAAATCGGTCAACGGCGGTTAACCGGAATTGCTAATCAGAATCCAGGTTATTGGTTCTGCTCTAAGTAAGGCTGAAATTTTTGAAAACCGGTCAACCGCGGCTAACCGCTTTTTGACTTGCTCGGCCGAGTCATATGAAGTTGCTCGGCCGAAGCGTAACCTTCCGGCTTTGTTATTAACAACCGAAGGTTCTCGCTCTACCGAGTCATATGAGGTGCTCGGCCGAGCGTAACGCCGTAACATGTTCCAACGGCTACTTTTTCAAAAACTAGCCGTTATTTTTAAAAAGTAGCCGTTAATTTTGTTAACGGGCGCCAAAAATTAAAAAAATGTTTTTTTGCCTAATTTACTAATTATAAATATCACCCTCCTCCTCCCATTTTATTTCCACCTTATTTCTCTCTACTCTTTCTCTTCTACTCTCAAATATTCACATATACTCTCACCCTCATCCAATTTTCGGTTAAATATTGTTTCATTTTCGCTAGTTTTCTAACGAAATTAGTGCTTTTCTCCATTTTCATCCATTTTTAAGCTTCGTTTTGTTTCCAAACTTCATTTTCTCTTATACAAATGGCCGCAAATCAAAGAAGAAGCAATTTAGGCAAGCCCGTTGTTGATTCTTCCTCCCCAACGATGATTTTGATCATCAAAATCCAAATATTCAACAAAATGAGGAAGAAGAACAAGTTGAAATTGAAAGTGGTAATGCTAGGAGTGGTAGGGCAGCTCGAGCCAGGGAGGTGGTCGGGCCTGGGACAACGACAACCCCTAGAGAAAGAGAGCCGCAATCCGATACCTTCGCCATCCATTTCACCAAAAGAAAAATTACCGCCGAGGATGATTATAATTTTCGAGCATGTTGCAGAACTATTGTAATGCGACTCTACGCATTCAAAAGAGGCGGAGGGCATGGGACGCTCAACGGGCATTCGGCGTCAAAACATCCCGAGAAACTTGGCATTTCCGCTTCGCAAACTCAATTACAATTTCAACGTAGTTCGGGTTCGGGTGCACAAGGTTCGTCTTCCCCTTCTTCCGTCCTTTTTAAATTTGACAAGTGGGTTTATAGGGATGAACTAGCCAAATTTATTTGCGTTAAAGGCCTTCCTTTTAATTTTGCGGATTGTGATTTTTATGAAAATTTTGCTCGCCTTTCTTTGAACCCCGCCGCCACGAGAGTACCACGTACGAATCTCGTACGTGATATTACTAGAGTGGTTGAAAGATATAAAAAAGATTTAATTGGCGTTTTATCAAAATTAGAAAATAAAATTTCAATTTGTGCCGATGGTTGGAGTGATCATTGGCAAAGAAATACTTATTTGGGCGTTACTTGCCATTGGATAGATAATTCATGGAAAATCTAAAAAAGATTAATTGCTTACAAAGATTTTGAGCCACCGCATTCCGCGGAAAATATTTGTGCGAAATTGCTTGAGATTTTTCTTGAATATGGTATTTTAAATAAAATATTTACTATTTCATTTGACAACGCAAGTGCTAATACGGCTAGTTTGCCCGATTTAATTACCGTTTGTCAACCCTCACTTGGGGGTAAGTTTTTTCATATTAGATGTTTATGTCATATAATTAATTTATGTGTTAGAGATGGTTTAGATGCATTAGAAACTTATGTTAAGCCAATTAGACGAGCTAAAGTGGCTTAAATATTTTGACACTATTCCATCTCTTTTCTTGGTTGCAAAGTTATTAGATCCTCGAGTTAAATTAGATGATTTAGAGTACATTATAACTTATTATTATATGAAATTATATCCCGATGGTGACGGTAGTTATGAACTTCCGTCAATTATTGTTAATGACACAAAAAATGATTTGATTAACCTTTTTAATGAGTATAATGCCTTATATGGAAACACTTCTCAAAGCCAACAACATGAATATGATTCCTCTACTTCTCAACCAAGTTTTACTAGTGGGGATCCATATAGTTTTATTGCAAATTTGTATAGTAAAAAATATGGTCCTTCTCGAGGTTCATCTTCATCATCATCAAACCTTCCCGTGGAGTTAGAAACGTATTTCACTACAAACTTTGAATTAAATCAAGATCCAAATTCAAATGAATTTGATGTTTTACAATGGTGGTCAAGAAGGAAAGACATTTATCCTATACTTTCCATAGTTGCTAAAGAAGTATTAGCCTCTCCCGCTTCAACGGTGGCGGTTGAATCGGCATTTAGCGTTGGTGGAAATGTTTTGGATGAAAGACGTTCTCAACTAACAAGTGAAAACTTGGAACATCAACTTTTACTTGGCGATTGGGTTAGAGCGGAAAAAAGGCAACAAGACATGCCTTATGATGAGGATCTATTGGATCCAAGATATCAATACGATGTCGAGGACTCCACGGAAAGTAGTGATGAATGAATGATGTTTTAGATTAATTTTTATTTTAATTAGATTAGTTTAGACTTTAGATTAGATTTATTTTTAATTAATTGTAATAGTTAGGTTGAGGTAAAGGCTCCTAAATGTCCCCCCTTATTTATAAAAGGGTAAGGTTGATTGTCCCCCTCTTTGTAATTTTATTTTGATTAATAAAATTTAAGGGTACCGTCCCTTTTTTCTTTTATATACTTGTTTCTTTTAAAAAAAGTTAAGTTTTCTTTCTTTCAAAATTCATAACTTTTTTTATAAACCTTTTTTCAAAAAATGTATGTAGATAACTTAAGTTTAAAATAGTCTTATTTATCCAAAAAAAAATTGAAAAAAAATAAAAGTTAACTTTTTTCAAAAAAATCGTTAACTTTCATTTTTTTAAAAATTCATAACTTTTTTTATAAACCTTTTTGTAAAAAATGTATGTAGTAAACTTAAGTTTAAAATAGTCTTATCTATCCAAAAAAAAATTGAAAAAAATAAAAGTTAACTTTTTTCAAAAAATCGTTAAAAAAATTAACTGAAAAATGATATGCTCGGCCGAGCAACACCAAAGACTCGGCCGAGCAACCCTCAACCCCTAAACCCTAAAAGGGTTGCTCGGCCGAGCAGCACCAAAGACTCGGCCGAGCAACCCTCAAAACCCTAAACCCTAAAAGGGTTGCTCGGCCGAGCTAAACCAAAGACTCGGCCGAGCATATCCAAACCGTCAAACCGGAGGTTAACCGGATAACCGTTAAAATCGGGAACCGCCTAAACCGTAACCGGTTGAGCCGGTTAGGCGGTTCGGTTCCGGTTGGAGATTTAAAGGTTTGAAACCGCCGGTTTTCAACCGGCTAACCGCCGGTTTTATCAACCGGCCACGTCTAATGTGACCTGCACATGATATGAAGGGGTATATAAGCAACATCAGAAAGTGGATTGGGCAAGTTTTCTAAGTACATTTCTGCAGAATTTCTAAGCTTCCATTATACTCTCTCTTATTTTCTAGATCTTGTACTTACTCTCACATTGTAGGGGTTTTGCCGAAGCCGCCTCCGACCTAGTTTACATGTGCTTTATGTGTAACAAACGACGGAAAAAACGTGAGAATATCCACGGCTGCTGGACTTCCTATTTTCATGCCCGGGCAACCAATATTCTGTGGCAGCAGCATGATGCTCTCCGACAAGTTGGCCTTGTTGACTACTTCCCTGATGCACGTGTGAGTTGGAGACTTGCATGGCATGATATCACATGGTTAGATCCACCTAGGCAAATTCCTACCTTGATATGGGCTACTTCCCTAGCGGGTTCCTCGTAAAATAGAGGCCGGCACATGAGATACTCCCTCTCCGTCCCACGTGAATGCAAACTTATTTTTATTTTGGTCCGTTTCACGTAAATGCAAACTACCCAAAATCCAAAATGGAAACAAATTTATTATTTTATATTCACCCTACTCCATCCACTCATTCTCTCTCTTCATTTTCTACCATACAATTTATTCAACCAACCTATTATTAACTCCACTCATTCTCTCTCTTCATTTCCTACCACACATTTTCATTATTTTAATAATATTTCTTAGTTATTGTTCCCATCAAAATGGTTTACATTCACATGGGACGGGAAGGAGTATTTTAGAATGATCATAATCGTGTCTCAACTTCCACTTACCACCTAATGAAACCTGTTTTATTAGCTACTTGTATAATGTTATACTCCCTCAGTACAATACCTTCTTACTTTCTATTTTGACTTTCATAATAATAGTCAACTTAATTAAACTTTAACTATAATTTTATTTAAACATAATTATTCCAATACAATTTTAAAAATTGTAATTGATAATATATTTAATGAATAATCAATAACAAATTTTATAATTGTATAAAGATAATCAGGTCTTCATATAATTATGATCAAAAGTATTATTGAATTGAACATAAAAGTGAAAGTGAGTCGAACTTTTCGAGTGAATGGAAGCTTTGAGCTACCTATGGTATAGCAAATCTTTTGTTAAATACAGATTGTGGGATGAAAGTCTATACCGCTTTCAGCCATTATTCAAGATTTTATAAAATTGGACATTCATTTTAGGACGTAGAATACCATTTATCCTTGCTACTATTGAATACTATCTCTGTGTGATTCTATTTGTGACTGGATAATTTAAAAGTGAACTCATTGAAGATCACTTTGTCTTTGAGGCTCACTGTTTCATTCTTGGAACCCTTCTCTTGCATGGAACAGGTCCTTCTGTTTCAACCTTTCATCATAACCAGTCATTAATTGAGTTCAGTTGGTTTCTTATAGCAAAAATAAAAAATCAAATAATTTCAGCTTCAAACAAAATTTAAATTCCAAAATTTGCTGCTCAACAATCAATTTGCGAACGATAATGAAAAAATAAGACTAAATTCTCTATTAAGACTTCTACCCTTTTGTACAAAGCTATTCTATCTCCATTAAGTCAGTATCATCTTTGCTTAGCTACTTCTTCTTCTTCTAACCTCCTCTGTAATCTAGCTACCTCGCTAATGAATTCAATTCCTCACCACGAGCCAATATTCGAATTAAAAGTCGGCTTAAAAATGCGTTGACCAGTGGCCAATATTTGCCTTGGGTCAAACTCCATTTTCCTACGATAAAACCTGGACCACTTATCCCCATAATGTTCCATCCATTCCTGCTGTGTTGTGTAGTGAGGCAGGTATTGCTTTACCTTAATCCCTGCATCATTGCAGAACTTGAGGATCTGCCTATTCTGATTGCTTAGGTAGTTTAACGTTTGTGTCTCTTCCCCGTTATCCAATGCAGACCTAAGCAATGCCACCAAGTAAAACACATCCTCATCTGGTGTCACCACCGAGCTCCTTTCATCCCACCTGTACATACAAAAATACAAATACACACATCAGAATACACACACTTTTCGACAAGGATATGATGGTTAAGGGCAGATCACAGTTAGGCCCACAAGGACGGGTAATGGGTCGTAAGTACATATGTTTTTTTGGGGAACTTGTTAACACAGGACATGGTTACTAAGATCAGATGGCCCCATGTCGAAGATCTCTTCTTGACAAGAGTATCTTCCCACTTGGACCATCTCCTTCTGTACCGTCTGATTTGTTTGGTTTGGCTTGGTTTCAGTCAAGGCAAAAACGAAGAACGTGATTCTGTCATCTCTACTCATCTAGCTGCCCATATTTTGTTTGCATCATGCCTCCTCTGTTCGGTATGGGTTATTAGTATTATATATAATCTTCCTAAACAACTGTTACACTAATTAAGTCTGTCAAATATCTGATGATATACTTAACTTACGTCATGTGAAGGGGCCAACGCGCGCACACACACACACATGTGTGTTTGTGAATAATGAAGTGGGAGATCCTTGAAATTTCATGTCGTTATACAAAATCTCTTGAGTTTGATTTAGGACATACGCACATGACCTACGTGATCGGATTTGCTAATGAAACTGCTAACGTGGGGTACCCTATCTTCTCAAATTTATATCAATCATTCGTTGCTCGGAAGTTAGCCACTAATTTGGGTGGATAAAGAACAGAGTCACTTACCGGTCACTTGGCAAAGGAACTAGTCAGCTCTGGTGGGTGCATTCCTATCTAAAACTTCTCTACATGATTGAATGGAATGCATAACTAACTAGTGTCTGTCTGGCACTCATATTTAAATTAGCTAAGCACAATAACTTTTATTTTTTTATATTAATATTACGTTTAAACTATATGTGAAATGATTTTATGCATGTTAATGTCACTATATATGTTCAATATTTCAAGGAAAAGAGACTTACTTGTTTTTGTTCATGGGGTAGATCAGAATAGGACCACTGGTCTTATTTCCCAAAATGCCCTTGAAAACCCCCTTATTGAAGTCGGCAATCTTTGATTTCGGGATAAACAGATTGAGCCATGGGTGCGGTACTTCCCACAAGCCCTTGGACCGGAGTTTTAACTCGGCCTTGTGAACCCGGTCCAAGAAATCAACGTAAGGAAGGTCTGTAGTGAAGACTGATGCTGGTATGTAGTTTAGTTTCTTCAATAAAGCCTCCACTTCCTACAAGATATCATTAAACCCCACTTTTCCCATTAAAAAAACTCACTTTCATATTCAAATTAAAGTGTAAATTAAATTAAAAAAATATTCTAAGTACAAAAAAAGCAGTTCTTTCTGTCAGAGGATAACTTACTTCACTTACAACTTAAAGTTCTAATTCTTTAATCAACTATTCTAAGACTGCATTATTAGATGCTAATCATTTAATATGGTGGGTGGACGGCGTAGATTTACAAGCCTGCTTCAACTAAAATAATGAAAAAAAGTTTGTCGTCAATCTAACGATCAAATAGGATGCTAGATTACACAAGATCTTCCATGTTTTCTTGTGCGTTACCAAACCAAGAATGTCACTACAGAATAAATCTAATTAAGAATAAAAAAGCCTCAAGTAATTATATAATAAATTTGCACAAATCATGGATAAAAGTACAAAGAACAGCGATGCAAGTAGGATGTTTAAAAAGAGTGCTTTGTTGAGGTTGATAGCAACAAGGTCCATAACTACTACTCGCAAGTTCCATCATAAAGTATAAAAGCGACAAATGAGCTACAAGATAATTGTATAAGGACAAGTCGATTGCTTTGTCTTTGTTACTTTAGCATACTATAGGCTAGGCGCGATCAAATCCTCTGATTCCTTGCTCGACGAAATAAACAATATAGAATTTTCGTAAAAACTAAAATGTACACATAACATCTATATAGATGGAACCAAGTACCTAAAGGATCTTACTTCTTTTGAATACAAGAAAGATTATTAGTATTAGACATTGCAATATATCAAGAATTTCATGTGTTGAACCAATTATTGATTACGACATCTTTTATTTTGTAGACTTAGCTTTATAAATAAAGAGACATTAAAATAAATTCTAGCAAGAATCATGCTACTTTTGCCATTGCAAAAATCCTGTTGCATGTTACACAAAGCTTTTTATAGAACTAATGCATCACTTTCTATGATCATTTTCTTTATTCACATGCACCCCACATAATCATGTTAAAATTTCTCAAAATTTATATGTGTATGTACAAGTATGATTTGATTAGGGTTGTACCTGATCAATGGTGTCAGCGTTTGATTGGTCGTAATTTTTCGTGATCTCTAAGCAGTAGAGTACATTTTTACCAGCACCAAGGGATGAAATCTTGACAGGGTTACTTGGTGAAAAGAAGGAGGATCTCCAATTATTTATGAGGCCTTCATCCACAATAACAAAACCCTCAACATAGTCAAACTTTTGGGAGCCAGGTTGATCATGGAGGGAGATAAGATACTCCTGGTCATTGGTAAAAGATGAGAAGTTTGAATACAACACCCTGATCCACCTCACCTACAATATACCAACAAAAAAGTGACACATCAGCAACAATGCCAGCTTTACAAATTGCTATAACTAAATGGACCCTATTTTTCCTCTATTTTTTGGGTAAGTTTTTGTGATGTAGCAAATATTTTTGTAATGATGTGCAACATGACTATCACTAAAATTAAAGCTTAAAACATATTTAAAAAGATTAAGAGAATAATTTTAGGTATTAAAAATAATAATTAGAGAAATAAATTACCCTTTGAGGAGATGGTTCAAGGGCAATTCTAGCCCTAGTGATGATCCCAAACTGCCCAAGCCCTCCCAGCACAGTATGGAATAGTTCTGAGTTTTGATCCTCTGAGCATGTCAACACCTCTCCTTTACCTGTGGTCAAACATGGCAAATTGTATAACTAATAATTTAACCGACTACCATTATGGTATTATCACCCAAGATGGTAAAAAAATTAGACTAATAATACTCCCTACGTGCCCAAATAAATGTGCAATAGACTTCCTCGAATAAATGTCGCAAATAGACTTGTCAATTTTTTTGTTTGAAAATAAGTGTTTTAATTGTCTGTATATTATTTGTCAAATAATATTATTAAGGGCAAAGTACAAAAAAGTACAAATAAGGGTCCAAATTATAAGGAGTGTTTACACTACAGGTGGATCTAGTAGGTTCAAACTTATCAAAAAAAATTTGACAATTAGAGTTTTTATGAAACTTTAGAAAATGACGTCTAACGGCAATTTAGGGTCTGAAGTTTTAACTATTAGCAAATAAGCGCCTGATGGCAAATAAGAGTCTGATTTAACGGCAATTTCTAACGATTTTATCAAAAACCCATTAATTGCCAACTTTTGTTAAGTTTGAACCTTTAATCGCCAAAATTGAAACATTGGATAGTGCAAACATTTGACCCCTATTTGAATTTACCCTAAAACTAAACCAAATTTATTTTGGTGCAGGAGGGTATAGACTTAAATACCTGTGACGACATCAAGCTCGTGAACATTGCTAATTTGAGGGCCATGGTTGAAAGCTTGGCCACTAATTCCAGCATTAGAGAGGGTACCACCTACGGAAAGGTACAAGTAATCAGTCCACGACTTTGGTGCGAGTCCATATTCTAGTGTGGACTTGAGCACATCAATCCAAAGCTCTCCACCCCAAACGTCCACGTACATAAGCGTTTCAAACACTTTCGGCCCAGCTGGCCTCCTCCCCTTGAAGACAAGCTGGTGGTCCTCTTCCCTGGCGCCGCCGCTCATTTGGATCACGACTCCATTGTTATTCTGAGCCTGTCCATTAATGGAATGCCCGTGTCCACGAGCGGAAACAGGGAAGCCGTGAGCCGAGTCGTAAGCAGCGCGGACGAGCCGAGCCACGTCTTGAGAGGAAGACGGGTGGAGAACAGCCATGGGCTTAGCACGGTTCAATTGACCAAAGTCGAGAGAAGCCGCCTCCACCGCGAGCGGGTCAACGGTGAGTTGACCGTCGATTCCAAATCGTAAAAGCTCGGTGGGGTCCAAGGTCAATCCGACGGTGGCTATTAAACGACATATAGCGAACATCAAAAGAAGCTTAGTAGCCATAAATTTGTTTAATTATCCGGTGTTTATGGCACAAAGTGAGTGGAACCGTCGACAGCTGCGGGGAACGGAAAACGCCGGACGCGGCGGGGATTATATATAGAAATGAGGGGGTGTAGGATAAGGAAAGTGAGGGAATTATGGGAGGAATTGAAAGGGAACAAAATCTGGTGGAAGTAGCGTGGGGAGTCGTGGGGCTAACGTAAGCCGGATTACACTTTAAAGATTTACTGCCCAAACATGCACAGATTCTGTATATCGACTCCTTTCTCTCTCAAAGATTAGGCCTTCTTTTGCACGTTATCAGAGATAAGTGATGGGAGGGAAGATACGGGAATTGTAACAGTACCAGATTCTCTCTCTCTCTCTCGCTTACTTTCTCTCTCTATATGTATAGATTTCTCTCTCTCTCTCTCTCTCTCTCTCTCTCTCTCTCTCTCTCTATGTTTCTGCGAGAATGGTGGTGGTATTGTCTAGGATATGAGATACAAGTTCTCAATTTATAGGACAAGAACCTACGTGTGAAGAAGGAGCTAACAATTAGGGGCCACTAATTATCCATTAACTAAAAGTAATTGACGATATATTTCGAAATTTAATCTTAAGTACTCTTGTCTTGGAATGGAAAGAATATTTTGAATTTTATAAGATAAATTTGGAAATGATTCAAATAAATCTTCAAGGAATTTGGGGGTTCGTTATAATCATTTAGGGCTCGTTTGGTAGGCCGATAGGATTAGCCTGTATTAGGCCCGTCTTGTCGAGCGTTTTTGTTAAAACGGAGATAAAAAAACTCAGCATTTTTTTTATTAAGCGTGTTAGTCAAGAGTTTTAGACGGTTAAATTTTAAAAAGTTGGGGATATTTTGGCCGCTCAAAATTATAGCGGCAAAAAAAAGCTCCGTTTTAAAAAATCTCCGTTTATAAAACTATGCACCAGACGAGCCCTTAATAGTGAGGGGATTAGTGCACCAGACGAGCCCTTAATAGTGAGGGATTAATAATACCATCCTTTTTTTTTTAATTAATAAGAAGAGAATAAGAGGGGATAAGAGGTTACTATCCAGATTATTAGAAATAATCATTTAATGTACCAAACACCAAACTTATTAAATTAATAATTCTATCCAGCCTAAAAAGGGCTACCAAACGGCCCCTTAAATAAAATGGTAATTGGTCAAATTTTATTTTATCAAAGCTCTATTAAATGTAGTAAGATTTTGGTTTGAATTTTCTCGCTTGGTTTCCAACCCAAATTATATTGGGCATCATTATATACACTACTCCCTCCATCCCTGATCAAGAGTCATACTTAGTATTTGCACGCTTATTAAGAAAATACTAAGAAATGAGTGAACAATAGCAAGTGGGTTAGTGATATAATTGTCCAAAACACTATTTATGATTCAAGTGGATAAAAAGTAGTGTAGTAAATATTGGTTTATTTGTAGTTCTATGAAAATAAGAAAGTATAAATGTCCAAAACATTATTCATTATTTGCCATTTTGGGAATAAAGCAAAATAGAACTCTTAGTCTGGTATGAAACAAAATGAAAGCAGGACTCTTAAAGTGGGAAGGAGGTAGTACATCAAATCCAAAACATTTATTACTTTCTCCATTTTCCATTGGGTTTGAAATTATGAATAATTGATAACAAAAATAAAATAAAATAATATTCAAACAAACACAAACTGTCAAACACAATAATATCTCAAAAGATAACAAAAATCATAACAGTAAACAAAATACAAACAAAGGTTAATATCAATATAAACTAATTATCAATCAGGCAACATATGTAAACTTTACACAAATTGCTACAAACATATAGATGTAAATCATTATCACAGAAATAAAGATTTATATCAATAAGAAAGGAGATAGAGAGAGAGATACATGTGTAAGGATCGTACACAGTAACGACAACAAATTAGTGGATGTGATGGAGTGTACGGGCAGCGATAGAAATGGCGACAAGGCGACAACGTCTCTGTAACGACCCTAGCCCTAGGCGCTAATTTAACTTCATATTGTGTGCTTTTAATATTATCGTTAATATTATGTGTTCATTTTATATCTTTAAATTTCTTATATTAGGATAAAATGGTAAGGAAATAAATAAGGTTCTAGGAGAAAAAATAATAATTAGAAATAAATGAAGTAATAGAGTGGAGTGGTAATAAAATGGGCAAATAAAATGTTATTGGATGGGAGCATTATTTTAAATTATGAAAGATTTGGTAGGGAGTTTTGAGTGGGGACAAACTCCCCAAAACCCCTCCTTATAAACCGGCCCCCCCCCTCTCTCTTACCAATTATACTCCACCTCTCTTCTTCCTCTCTTTCCCTTTTCTCTCTCAACTCCATGGAAGCCATGGAAAGAGCTCCACCTTCCAAGACCCCTCCCTAAATCAATCCTTCACCAATGTTAGATCCGAGAGTACTTTTGGAATCGGGAGACCAAGAGGAGTTCATCAAGCTAAGAAAGTCTTAAATCCATCTCCTATTTTTTTAGGTGAGTTATTATGACCCTTCTTTTCTTTGAATGTTCATGAACTACTAAATATTGTTATTGTTGTTCAAATGATTATTTGATGCCTTTGGGAAACTTTCTTGGATTTGGGGAATGGGTTAGTGACATGGAAATGTTGTTGTTCATGAAAGTGGTAAAGAGTAGAAGTAAATGGGTTGAGTTGGATTAAATGAAAACCTTGAAAAATGGTAGTAAATTGGGTGGAAAACCAAGTGGAAATGATCTAGGTTTAGGACATGATACTTTGGAATTAAATGAGTTAGAATGAAGTTAACAAGTTAGAAATTTCCGTTAGGATCACAAATAAAGCTCACTTGGTTAGAAAATTTGATTCTTGGAAATCATGTGATAAATGAATTAGGTTTATAACATATTTGGGTCTAAAATGATTTAGTATGTGAGGTATGAAGTTAGTAAGCTTTCTAGTTTCACACAAAACAAGGAAACTCGGTTGGGGAACAATTTGATCTAGCTATTGAAGGATTTCTGCTTCTATTTTGAATCTGGGCTCGTGTCACGAGTCGTGCCACAGGGGCACGAGTCGTGCTGAGGGTGGGGACGAGTCGTGACTAGGGATAAAGGGAAGTCGTGCCTTCTGGGGACGCCGGATTCGTGGAAGGTCAAGTGGGGCACGAGTCGTGCCCGGGGGACGAGTCGTGCCACGGCCGGTTTTTCACATCAAGTTTAGAGTTGTTCAAACCTAATCAAACTCGAACCAAAATGGAATCTCTTTAACCTAGATTAAAGTAGAATACTTTGGCTACACATTGACATCCTAAGTGATCAAAATGGAATTGGGGAAGTACTTTAAATGTTGCTTGGAAAGCGCTAGTTAACCTAGTTTGATAACTTAGCAGAAATGATTCTAACTTGGTAAATTGAACTTGGATCTTCATAGAGGCCTTGTATTATTGTATAAAGACCTTGTAGGATGGATTGATGGCATTTCCTTACCTTACTTTGAGTTCATATACATTGGTTATATTATGCATAGTGTGTTGATTTATTGTTGCACTATGATATTGGTTGGACATGAGTATATTTACGATGTTGATATATTGTTATCCCTTTTTGTGGATTGTATTCAAGTATCTATTATGTGCTTGATAATGTTGAATACTTGTTATAGTATTTACGTCGTTATGATATTGTTGTAGGATTCCCTACTTTGGAATTCCTAAAGCGTACATGTTGATACAAAGATTTATAGCCGTTGTGCTAATATGTTGAATACTTGATATAGTATTGCTATCTTCATGATATCTTTGTTGTGGTATGTATCCCTACTTTGGATCATACAATGTTTGGTTAAGCAAGTATGTTATTCTTGTGCTTAGTTATGTAAATCCAGTGGTATTGATTTAATTGTTTGTTGGGCAATGTTATGGATTTATAATGGCACCGAGCCGAGTTCATTATAATTCATACATTGCGAGTTTGTCCCCCTTGTGTGGGATTTGTGGGCTAGCATCTCCTTTTGAGGTAGATGGTCTAGTTTTCACCTGGGGATACGACGTGTGTCAGAGTCCCCAGTCTTGTTATTGTTCATGGTTAGGAACCGCTTCGTATTTGTTCGCTTTGCCGCTCGGATGTGTATATCCTTTTGGAGATGAAACCTTGGCTCGGTATCCTTCTAAGTGTTACTTTATCGTACTTACGTGTTGTGATATATTCATGCCGAAATGGTCGTTGTCTCCAACCTGGTATGGGACGGTTGGCGGCGAGGAGCCTCTCGGGTTATATGAATATGTCTTTTGATGTGTTGCCATGCTACGTGTTGCATCTTGTATGGCATCTTGCCGCATCCATAATAGCTTGCCGAGATTTATTCTCACCCCTCTCCCCTTTCTTGTTTTAGATTCCGAGACAGGTGGACCACCAAGTAAGGGCGGTGAGGAGTTTGGAAGTTATATTGTGGGACTTGTCGGGGTATGATTAGGTTGGTATAGAAAGTGTACTTTGGTATAATTCATTTATGAAATTGTAATTATAAATCTTTATTTTATGTTATAACCAAGGCCGTTTCGTAACTAAAAACGTTTCTTATATTCTGAGTTGGATAGCTATTTCTCCTTTGTGAAAAAGTATAGATTTATTATGAAATGGGTATAATAATTGTATTTATTTTTGAAAGTTAAATAAAGTTTTTAAAAGTTTAGGAAATTTGGGATAGTTTGAGGACGCTCCAGCTCGGGACACGTGTAGGTTCCGGGTCGGGGTCCTCACAGTTGGTATCAGAGCCCGGTTAGAATTCTCGGGGTAGAGTCTAGCTGAGTGAGAGTGTGCGATAACTTACGTCGAGTGTTTAATGCAGGAATTTGTTCAATGACAGAAAATAATGTTGTCCAACCAAGGAATCAAGGAAAGGTGAGTTTTGGAAAGATAGATTTCCCCACCACCATTTGAGGTATTTTAATGTCTCGGGAATTAGGGTTCATACTTTTATAAATCCTCGTGCATTCGTTCTCATGTGGCATTACATTTCATCTTTATGTGCATAATTGGCCTAAAAGTTGTTTTATGTGCTTTGGAGGTTCTACCCCTATGGGCCGTGCCTCGAATCATCCTTAAATTATCTTGGTAGTTGTGATTTAGTGGGCATGTATTGCCTGGTGGATTTGGTCGAGTTACCAATCCGTGAATCATCGTCATATTAACATGAATTATTTGAGTAGTTATTGTGTTTGAGGAGGACTATCGCAAGAAGCGAGTCTCCTTATCTACGTTTGATTTACCTCCGTGTATAATTGAGTCGGATAAATTATTGATTGATAGTATGTCACATATGCGTAAATGTCGAAAGTAGGACCTAAAGAATGTGGAGGTTATGTGTTATATTTAAGTAGAAGAACCTTGAATTATCTCATGTGCGGTGGTAAATGAATTTGTGAACTCTTAGTTGAGGTTAGGTATATGACCTAATTAGGAGTGGTTTATAGTAGTATAACATGCGTGAGTATTTATACATTGGTGTCTCGTGGTAGAGACTAGGTATATGAGACTAGTATTGGAAGTGATAGTCTAAGTGAGATTATATGAGTTAGAGAATGTCGCGAGTACAAGATCTTATAGAACTAGTATAACCTTGCCTTAGGTGTTATTAGTGGACTAAGTGGTGTTTTCTATGTGAGTTTCAAAAATGGGTTTTCATCAGGTATCATACCAGGACATTGAAGCTTTGAGTTGATATAAGGTACTATTTTAGTATTCGGATTCCTAGATAGAGGACACTAATTGGGATGATGGACTTGATGATTCATCTTGGGAAAGTATTTGATAAAGAAGATAATTAACTTAGCGACACTCCGTAGGGATGAATTAGTACTATATTGAGGAAAGATGATACTTGGTGGTTAATTATAAGGTTATAGAGATCTTAAATAGGTAACTATGAAGGATAAGTATTCGTTAACGCTTGTTGACGATTTGTATAAATGATTTTTGAAACTAGTAGGATACTCAATGGTTATTAGTTGAATTTTCGGAGTGTTACAATTTCGGTGAAAAATTTGCTTTAAGGATATACTTAAGACAACATTTATACATAGTATGACCGTTCTGATTTATGGATTGTGTATTAGTTATGGAGAGGTGAATAGGGTAAATGTGAAGAGGTATAATAGATGTAGTTATTGGTGATTTATAGGATCAACTTCAGAAATTGGTAATATTTGTATATGGTTCGTTTTGGGAATTGATTATCATTAGTTGAGTAAATGAGGATGAATCTTATTGGAAGACAGGATACTTTAGGATGGTTATATACTATAGTTCGACTTAGTTACGTGAATCATATGAGGGATTTGTGTGATGTTTGAAAGATATTGACGCTATAAGGATTTTGAGTTGTTGATGGTTATAGGGAGATAAGTTAGATTATACCGTTAATGTTTAATTGAAATTTGAGGATGATTTACCTAGTTTATAATCTTAATGATTGTTTTAGTGTTATTCATCGGAGATAGTAATAATATTGCGAGATTGTGTTTTCTTGTAAGAGAATTTAATTCAAGGTATAAATATTATGAATGGTGGCTATACTATAATTAGAGGTCGAACAAGAGTATTATGTTGGAATTGTTTACTTGTGTTTTAATAAGTGAAGGTGTGTGTTGAACTTCGGTGTGAGCAATTGTGCTCTTCGGGGATAATTTGATTTATTAAAGTCGCAAACCGTATTTGTGTACATTTAAAATCTGTGAGTAATTTAACTATCTCGCCACCGTTATGGGACGGTTGTAGATACTTAAATCACTTGAGTTATTTTGTCAGCTTATCAACCTTTTGAAAATTTTTAAATTGTGAGTGGTTTAGTTAATTAAAACTGGTATGGGCCGGTTTTAAATAAATAAACCATTCGGGTCTCTTTGAATCTCTTTTATTTTATCCTTTGGAATTCTGAAAGATGTTGTAAATTTTTGAAAGACTTGATATTCTAAGGATATAAGTTGTACTGAAGTAAGTAAAAAGGTAACCTAGTTCCCCTATAATGATTAATTGTATTCAAGTTTTGATCCGAGAAATGATTTGATAATTGTGGGGTTATTATTGTGTTGGTCACAGTAGACTCGGTTTTTGTTTTGGGAGTTGGATCGGCTCCGTTGTGGGCGGCCAACCATTAAATTTGAATATTGATTTGTCACTAGTCCTGGACATAATTGGAACATTGAATGGTGATAATAGAATGTTGACATTAGAAGGTTTATTAAAATGTTTAGAGTTCTAGGTTGAACTTGAGAGTGTTATCACTATAGATTTTGTGATTAAGTTACATTGGAAGTAAAAAGAAGGGTATGTTATTTTGTTACGTAAAGTTGAATTTTATTTTCTACTCGTTATATATATAGCCCGATGAGAGGTTTATTGATAAAGTCCTCATAAATCTTGGAGATAGTTGATAGTATAAATCCCATAATATTGAATGGATTGGGTAGACATACATTGGAAAGATCGTTTTGGAATGTAGGAATACTATTGAGTTTAACTCTGTGAAAATTTGAAGAATCATTATTTGTAGTTGATGATATGCTACGGGCATGTACAATAGATTTAGTAGTCGATAGGACTTAAGGTTACCAATGGTTGTATACGTATAATAGCAGTTATCATTCTGGCATTGAGATAAAACCGTATAAGGCATAGTTTGGGATGGAAATGTCGATCTCTAATTTGTTGGGGTGAATTTGGAGAAGCTTATAGAGTATTTAAAGTTTTAATGTGATAATGTAATATATTTAGTGACCTAAGTTGTAATACTTTATTTATTTATATTATCATTGAGATCGGAAAATTCGTGTTAGTGACATTCGTATAGTATGCTTGGATCATTAAGTGATAATATCATGTTATTAATGGAATTAGAAATTTAAATTCTTTGGGGGAAGAATCACAACACTGAAGAGACTATTTGGAAATTGAAGTTGAGGTATACATGTAATCGATATGGGTTGATCAGTTAGGTAAGTGATAGTCAAATTCGGGACGAATTTTCTTTAAGGGGGAGTGAGTGTAACGACCCTAGCCCTAGGCGCTAATTTAACTTCATATTGTGTGCTTTTAATATTATCGTTAATATTATGTGTTCATTTTATATCTTTAAATTTCTTATATTAGGATAAAATGGTAAGGAAATAAATAAGGTTCTAGGAGAAAAAATAATAATTAGAAATAAATGAAGTAATAGAGTGGAGTGGTAATAAAATGGGCAAATAAAATGTTATTGGATGGGAGCATTATTTTAAATTATGAAAGATTTGGTAGGGAGTTTTTGAGTGGGGGACAAACTCCCCCAAAACCCCTCCTTATAAACCGGCCCCCCCCCTCTCTCTTACCAATTATACTCCACCTCTCTTCTTCCTCTCTTTCCCTTTTCTCTCTCAACTCCATGGAAGCCATGGAAAGAGCTCCACCTTCCAAGACCCCTCCCTAAATCAATCCTTCACCAATGTTAGATCCGAGAGTACTTTTGGAATCGGGAGACCAAGAGGAGTTCATCAAGCTAAGAAAGTCTTAAATCCATCTCCTATTTTTTTAGGTGAGTTATTATGACCCTTCTTTTCTTTGAATGTTCATGAACTACTAAATATTGTTATTGTTGTTCAAATGATTATTTGATGCCTTTGGGAAACTTTCTTGGATTTGGGAATGGGTTAGTGACATGGAAATGTTGTTGTTCATGAAAGTGGTAAAGAGTAGAAGTAAATGGGTTGAGTTGGATTAAATGAAAACCTTGAAAAATGGTAGTAAATTGGGTGGAAAACCAAGTGGAAATGATCTAGGTTTAGGACATGATACTTTGGAATTAAATGAGTTAGAATGAAGTTAACAAGTTAGAAATTTCCGTTAGGATCACAAATAAAGCTCACTTGGTTAGAAAATTTGATTCTTGGAAATCATGTGATAAATGAATTAGGTTTATAACATATTTGGGTCTAAAATGATTTAGTATGTGAGGTATGAAGTTAGTAAGCTTTCTAGTTTCACACAAAACAAGGAAACTCGGTTGGGGAACAATTTGATCTAGCTATTGAAGGATTTCTGCTTCTATTTTGAATGCGGGCTCGGGTCACGAGTCGTGCCACAGGGCACGAGTCGTGCTGAGGGTGGGGACGAGTCGTGACTAGGGATAAAGGGAAGTCGTGCCTTCTTTGGGGACGCCAGATTCGGGGAAGGTCGAGGGGGCACGAGTCGTGCCTGGGGGACGAGTCGTGCCTCGGCACGGTTTTTCACATCAAGTTTAGAGTTGTTCAAACCTAATCAAACTCGAACCAAAATGGAATCTCTTTAACCTAGATTAAAGTAGAATACTTTGGCTACACATTGACATCCTAAGTGATCAAAATGGAATTGGGGAAGTACTTTAAATGTTGCTTGGAAAGCGCTAGTTAACCTAGTTTGATAACTTAGCGTAAATGATTCTAACTTGGTAAATTGAACTTGGATCTTCATAGAGGCCTTGTATTATTGTATAAAGACCTTGTAGGATGGATTGATGGTATTTCCTTACCTTACTTTGAGTTCATATACATTGGTTATATTATGCATAGTGTGTTGATTTATTGTTGCACTATGATATTGGTTGGACATGAGTATATTTACCATGTTGATATATTGTTATCCCTTTTTGTGGATTGTATTCAAGTATCTATTATGTGCTTGATAATGTTGAATACTTGTTATAGTATTTACGTCGTTATGATATTGTTGTAGGATTCCCTACTTTGGAATTCCTAAAGCGTACATGTTGATACAAAGATTTATAGCCGTTGTGCTAATATGTTGAATACTTGATATAGTATTGCTATCTTCATGATATCTTTGTTGTGGTATGTATCCCTACTTTGGATCATACAATGTTTGGTTAAGCAAGTATGTTATTACGTGCTTAGTTATGTAAATCCAGTGGTATTGATTTAATTGTTTGTTGGGCAATGTTATGGATTTATAATGGCACCGAGCCGAGTTCATTATAATTCATACATTGCCGAGTTTGTCCCCACTTGTGTGGGATTTGTGGGCTAGCATCTCCTTTTGAGGTAGATGGTCTAGTTTTCACCGGGGATACGATTGTGTGTCCGAGTCCCAGAATCTTGTTATTGTTCATGGTTCCGGAACCGCTTCATTTATTCTTTCGCTTTGCTCGGATGTGTATATCCTTTTGGAGATGAAACCTTGGCTCAAGTATCCTTCTAAGTGTTACTTTATCGTACTTACGTGTTGTGATATATTCATCTTTGGTGAGTCGTTGTCTCCAACCGGTATGGGACGGTTGGCGGCGAGAGCCTCTCGGGTTATATGAATATGTCTTTTGATGTGTTGCCATGCTACGTGTTGCATCTTGTATGGCATCTTGCTTTGCATCCATAATAGCTTGCTGAGATTTATTCTCACCCCTCTCCCCTTTTGTTTTAGATTCGAGACAGGTGGACCAGTCAAGTAAGGGCGGTGAGGAGTTTGGAAGTTATATTGTGGGACTTGTCGGGGTATGATTAGGTTGGTATAGAAAGTGTACTTTGGTATAATTCATTTATGAAATTGTAATTATAAATCTTTATTTTATGTTATAACCAAGGCCGTTTCGTAACTAAAAACGTTTCTTATATTCTGAGTTGGATAGCTATTTCTCCTTTGTGAAAAAGTATAGATTTATTATGAAATGGGTATAATAATTGTATTTATTTTTGAAAGTTAAATAAAGTTTTTAAAAGTTTAGGAAATTTGGGATAGTTTGAGGACGCTCCAGCTCGGGACACGTGTAGGTTCCGGGTCGGGGTCCTCACAGTCTCATTAGGATTTCTCAATTTCTGTTCTCTATTTCTCTCGAGTCTCTCTCGTTTAACGTGATGGAATTAACTATACATAAATTCTAGAATGATGCGGAATGTTTATTCTAGGACAATCATGCTTTAAGTTATCAAAAATTATGGAGCGATAGACAAACCTGAATCCATAGCAGTATTTGGAGAATACTTGATGAAGACTTGATGAACGATTATTGCCTTCCAATTGATCCTTAGGGTTCTTAGAATTCAGATGACAATGGGAATCAAGAGAATAAAACCTAGGTAGGTCAATTGGGGATCATAACCCTATATTTATAATGACCTAGTATGTTAGCCAGCCCATCATAGATTAACAACTAGGCCCCTTAGGTATCTACACATATTAACTGTAGATCCCATACTTATAAAAGATGACTTGGGCCCCCTTTAACTTTAGTAGATCACTTTATTAGGCCAAAATACTTTAATATTTAATGTGACATATACAATTACTTATAGTGCACATACGCCTATGTGCCCAAAGACTTTATTTATTATACTAGTATATGTAAAGTCCATAAAAATATTCCAACAATCTCCCACTTGGACTTACACATGTACATAGTATAATGCCTTAATTTAATTGCATATCACATTATAAACCTTAACAGCAATGCTTTACCAAATTGTGTCATCTTAAACCAATCCGATCCATTAGTCAAATCAACATAAGGATCAAAGAGGTTTTCGTCGCTATTAGCGCAACTAGACCCATCAGTGGTCACATATATTAACTCAACTAAATGACATGGATCAAGTATGGATGGGTAGCATGGAATAACATGTAATGTGATCTTCACATGTCTATTCTCAATTGGTCCAACCTTATTTTGAGATCAACCAAATATTCAGAGTGCAAAATAACTTTATTAACCAAAACTGAAAAACCAAATATACTTAACAATAAATGTAAGAGCAAAATACAAAACTCTCACTCAATCTAAGCATACTCTAGTGATACAACACCCATACAAGCAGTGTGCTCGTGAAAAACCTTCGGTGTTACACCCTTAGTAAGCAGATCCGCGACCATGGAGTTAGTCCCAATATGCTCAATACAAATCTGTCCACTCTGAATCCGTTACTTAACAGCAAGATACTTAATGTCTATTTGCTTAGACTTAGACGTGCTCTTGTTGTTATTAGAATACATAACTGCCGACTTATTATCACAAAATAACTTTAATGGCCTATCAACGCCACCTAATATGCGCAGCCCAGTGATAAAATTTCGCAACCAAATTGCGTGATTTGATGCCTCATAACACGCCACAAACTCTGCCTCCATCGTAGAAGTAGCAACAAGTGTCTGCTTAACACTCTTCCAAGAAACTGCTCCTCCACAAAGTAGATAAACGTAGCCCGAAGTAGACGTACTTACGAATATCTTGGCATTCCGCAAAGTCGGAATCCGAATACCCAATGATCTCAAGTCTATCCGACTTTCTGTAAGTGAGCATATAATCCTTTGTTCTCTGTAAATAACGCATGACCCTCTTGGCTGCTATCCAATTATCCTTTCCAGGATTGCTAAGGTATCTGCCTAAAACACCAACTATGAATGCTAGGTTTGGGCGAGTGCAAACCTGAGCATACATCAAGCTCCCTATAGTCGAAGCATAAGGGATGCTATTCATTTCCTTAGATTCAATCTCATTATTGGGGCACTGAGCAAGATTGAATTTGTCACCTTTAGCTACTGGGGTGTCACCCATTTTACAATCCTGCATGCCAAATCTCTTAAGTACCTTATCGATGTAACTCTTTTGTGACAATCCAAGAATACCTCGAGAACGATCTCTGTGTATTTGAATTCCTAATACAAAAGATGCATCTCAGATCTTTCATCTCAAATTTCTTTGAGAGAAATCTCTTAATTTCATGCGGTAAGTCCGTATCATTTGTGGCTAGTAGGATGTCATCCACATATAAGACCGAGAAAAATATATTTACTCCCATTTGAACTTGTGGTAGACACAATCATCAACTGTATTTGTCGTGAAACCAAATGACAATACAACTTGATGAAATTTGTAATACCACTGACGGGATGCTTGTTTGAGTCCATAGATGGATTTCTTGAGTTTGCATACCATATCCTTTGAATCTTTTGAAACCAAGGTTTCTGGTTGCACCATATAAATTGTTTCTTCAATGTCTCCATTAAGAAACGCAGTCTTAACATCCATCTGATGTAACTCTAGGTCATAATGTTCCACTAATGCCATAATGATTCTAAAAGAGTCTTTCGAAGAAATCGGAGAGAAAGTCTATTTATAATCTATTCCTTCTTTCTGAGTGAATCCCTTAGCGACAAGATGTGCCTTATGTCTTTCCGCATTGCCCTGTGAATCCCTTTTGGTTTTAAATATCCATTTGCAACCAATAGGTTTCACTCCTTCTGGCAATGGGACAAGATCCCATACATCATTGTCTTTCATTGATTTAATCTCATCATCCATAGCGACTATCCACTTTTGAGAGTTAGAACTACCAATGGCCTCATGAAAGTTGATTGGATCATCTTCCAATTGACCAATGTCTACCTCTTGTTCATTTAGAAATACCAAGTAATCATCCGAAATGGCACTTCGTCTCTCTCTAGTGGATCTTCTTAAAGGCACTTGTTCTTGAGGTTGTTGAGCTTGTTCCTCATGGACAACTAGAGGGATATTGACAATGTCTTCTTGATCTAAATTTTGTTCTTGAACCACATCAGGATTGAGATCCAAATCATGGTCAAGGACAATTGTAGGAAGAGGAATGATAATCGGAACCTCTTCAAAGACAAAATCATCTCTAACTTGTCCCCCCACAAGCTCAACATCCTCAAAGAATTGAGCATTTACCGTGTCAAAAAAGTTTCTGGATTTGGGATCATAAAACTTAAAGCCCCTTGACCTTTCAGAGTAACCAACAAAGTAACTACTAACAGTCCTTGAGTCTAACTTCTTTTCATTAGGCCTGCAAGGCCTAGCCTCAGCCGGACATCCCCAGATGTGTAAATGCTTTAATACATGTTTATTGCCTGTCCATAGTTCATAACGGGTTTTATTAGCTGCCTTTGTGGGTACCCTGTTAAGGAGATAAACTGCAATCTTTAATGCCTCTCCCCAGAGTGAGTCTGGTAAAGTAGTATGACTAACCATACTTCTCACCATTTCCTGTAAAGTTCGATTTCGTCTTTCAGCTACACCATTCTTGCTAGGTTTGCCTGGCATGGTGTACTGAGGGACGATACCGCACTCCTCTAGGTATTTAGCAAAAGGCCCAGGACGTTGTTCACCTGATCCGTCATTTCTGCCATAGTATTCACCACCACGGTCAGATTTGAATTTCTTTATTGTTTTGCCATGTTGATTTTCAACCTCGGCCTTAAACTTTTTGAACATATCCCATGCCTATGACTTTTTATGGATCAAATATATGTAACCATAACGAGAGTAATCGTCTATGAATGTAATGAAATATTCTTGATCATTCCACGAGGGTGTAGGAAATGGTCCACATATATCCGTATGAATTAATTCCAAAACATTCTTAGCTCTCTCAGCTTTTAATTTGCTTTTGTCTGTTTGTTTTCCCTTAATACACTCAACACATATTTCATAATCTGATTTGTCAAGTGTTTCAATAATTCCGTCTGACACAAGCCTTTGCATTCTCTGTTTTGATATATGTCCTAATCGCTTGTGCCATAATGACATGGAATTATTGTTAGTAAATTTGCATTTAATATCACGTGTTTCCACATGCAGGTTTTCATGATATGAAGCAACAGTATCCAACATATAAAGATTATCATAAACCGACAAAGTACTAGATTCAATAAACTTAGAATTATACAAGAAGCGACATTCACCATTTGCAAATGAACAAGTAAATCCTTCTTTGTCCAAAACTGAAATGGAAACCAAATTCCGTCTAAAAGACGGTACCACATGTGTCTCATACAAATCTAAATAAAATCCAGACTTTAATAATAATCTAAAAGTTTCGATTGCTTCAACTTCAATAGAATTGCCGTTCCCCACATAGATGAATCTTTCAACATCACTTGGCTTTCGGCAGTTCAGGCAACCCTGCATAGACACACTGATGTGAGTAAAAGAACCAGAATCTAACCACCAAGTATGTCTAGGCACTGAAACCAAATTAACCTCAGAACAAACAAAAGCAAGAGATATACCTTTCTTTACACGTCATGCGTGGTATTTAGGGCAATCTCTCTTCATATGATCCATTTCGTTACAGAAAAAGCAACCTGGATCCTTATCTTGTCCCTTGGACGTTGACGTTGCTAAATCCTTAGCTTGTCCTTTTGATACTTTATATTGCTTTTTCTTTGGCTCATTGACCGCAGTTTCTTTAGCCTTCCTTTTCTTGTTATAGCCCGAAGAGGAAGCCGCAAAGTGAGCACTCTCAGTCTTTTCAGACTTTAACCTTGATTCCTCTTGCACACACAATGAAATGAACTCATTAAGAGTCCACTTTTTCTTCTGATAATTGAATGTTACTTCAAATTGCCCAAACTGTGGTGGAAGAGAGATCATAACCATATGAACAAGCATGTCATCCGACAGCTCGAACTTGAGAGCCTTAAGTTTAGATGCCAAATTGGCCATCTCCATAATGTACTCACGCACGTTTCCTTTACCTTTATACCTCATGGCAACAAGATTACGCAAAAGCGTGCTTGTTTCTGCCCTTTCATTCTTAGCAAAACGCTTTTCAAGCTGTGTAAGGAACGTCATTGCAACTTTCTCATCATCTATATCGCCTCTGAATGATTCTGGAATGCTTTTCTTCATGATCATAAGACACATGCGATTTGAGCGTTACCACTTTTCCATATCCTTCTTAGCTTGAGATGTACTCGTGCTAGTCAGGTCAGCAGATTTTGGCTCCCTGAGTGCAAGGTCTAGATCCATAACTCCCAGAACAATCAGCACATTTTCTTTTCAGCTCTTAAAATTCATCCTATTCAACATGGGAATCGAGTTGATGTTAGCAGATACATTAGAAGCTGGTGAAGTAACTGAATAGAGAACAAAAATAAAACAAATAAGCTCACATATATCTTTAAGCAGATAAATGTTTGAAATTAAAAATATCCCATTACAAGAAAATCGACGCAACATTAATTTTAATCTTTGGATAGAAAATTAACTTGCAAGTGATTTTCTTGATGTAGAAATCAAATATTAACAGTAAAATCCTGCCAAATACCAAGCCTTTCTTTGAACCGACTCAATATTCACATGGACACTTAATAACTGTTACATATTTATCTCCACAAACGAATCTGAATTTCTGCCAGATAATAGCCTTCCTTTGGACCGACCATTACCCGCATGAAAAACAAACACGCTAAAAACTTCAAATAATCATGTATTTTAAATTAAAAAAAATTCATAGGAGAGGTTACTTTGATAACATGCTACGTAAATTTAATAACATAAAATACAAGATGTGTTCGAATAAACGAACCCAAAGTAATTTCAAACATGGGCATAACTTAAACATTATTATTGAAATTTAAAATTATTAAGTCCATAATAATAATTTCAATAAATAATATTTACTTAATCCAAATAACACATAATTATTACAAACCAAAAACAAAACACAATACATATGGCATAAACACATGAGGCCATTCTGAATTCCTTCCCTCGGCCTGACTCGACGTTAAAGGGAAAAGATGAAGCAAAATTCAAGAAATCAAAAGAAAGAGTTTTGGTTTCTTCTTTTCGAGTCAATTGAGGAAAGAAATCATTAACCAAAATCAAAATCTGCACAAATTCCGTCACTGCTCCGACCAGCCCCAGAAAAACTTAATTTTCCGATTCGATAACCATTGGATCGAGCTCAAACTTTTAGGGATTGTTCGCAACACCTAGGCGCTTAAATTCAACGGTTGGATCGAGCAAAAAATTTCTGGAGAAGGAGCTATGATTTTCGCAGTCAGACAGACGAAAAATCTCTAGGGTTTTCTTCTCTTACTAAGGGTGTAATTTAATGTTTAGTCATTCAAGAATATCCACAACACCCTCCGACAATACTCGAAAACACGAAGTAGAAAGAAACAACATAATCAATTTTTTTGTTCAGCCAAATTAAATCATAAACAGCATAATCAATTCGATCCAAATAATCCCAACAACAAAGCAAGATTACGTCTCTGATACCACTTGATGGAATTAACTATACATAAACCCTAGAATGATGCGAAGTATTTATTCTAGGACAATCATGCTTTAAGTTATCAAAGATTATGGAACGATAGACAAACCTGAATCCATATCAGTATTTGGAGAATACTTGATGAAGACTTGATGAACGATTATTGCCTTCCAATTGATCCTTAGGGTTCTTAAAATTCAGATAACAATGGGAATCAAGAGAATAAAACCTAGGTAGGTCAATTGGGGACCATAACCCTATATTTATAATGACCCAAGATGCTTACCACCCCATCATAGATTAACAACTAGGCCCCTTAGGTATCTACACATATTAACTGTAGATCCCATACTTATAAAAGATGACTTGGGTTCCCTTTAACTTTAGTAGATCACTTTATTAAGTCCAAATACTTTAATATTTAATGTAACATATACAATTACTTATAGTGCACATACATCTATGTGCCCAAAAACTTTATTTATTATACTAATATATGTAAAATTCATAAAAATATTCCAACATAACGATGCACGTATTGAGTACGCAAAATGGATACTCCCTCCGTCCCGCTAATATTAGCACACTTTCCTTTTTGGGCGTCCCGCTAATATCCGCACACTCCCAAAAAGGAAACTTTATATTAATAAAATATTCACCCAACCCCACTCATTCTCTCTCCTACATTATTTTAATACTCACAACACCATTATAATTTATTACACCCTCCACTCATTCTCTCTCCACTCATTCTTTTACACTCACAACATTTTATTAAAATATCATATTCCTTAATTCCTGCGCAAACAGTGTTTGTGCTAATACTAATGGGACGGAGGGAGTATACTTTTTGAATAGATCGAGAAGGATGGAGTATAGCCAACTAACATAAAGTCTTTCCAAATTCATGAGAAAGGTATAAAGAAGAGGGAAGCCCACCACAGAAGGAAAGGAAGGGTGGGGCATAGGAAAGGATACGGAAGATCTGTGTAGGGACGCGAGCAAACGTTCACGTGGGTGCCAAGACTGACTGGACTATCTTATATTAAGGCCGTTTTTTTTATTTTTTTTTTATTTAATTATTTACAACAATAATAAGATAATGTACTTGTACTACATTTACATCTAAAACCGAAAAAGATTCTCCCTCCCGTCTTTATTCCAACCCTCACTTTTCCATCGACAAAGTTCGATTACAACAATACCACTATGAAATTCAATTATAGCTCTGTGTGCTGTGTATTAATACCGGCGTCATTGGACAATTTTATGTTCATTATGGCTTTCTAGTTGGACAATTCATACTAACAAATCTTCTGTTACTATCAAATTGGATAATATTCTCTGCAAATTTTACATTTGCAATTTTAAATATTTCCTCCTATTATATTATATGTGTTGTTAGTATAAAAAGTGAATTGAAAAATGAAGTAAGAAGTAGACATAGAAAATATGGCAGCTGAAGGAGCACAAACCATCCATCCAACATTTTTGCAATCGATTTGGTGGACGGGATAGATAGCTATTTTAACGATAACTTTTTATCCACTAGTCGATTATATCTTTGACTTTTTTATAATGTACTCTGGTTTTTTTGGTGTGGTAGAAAATAGTAAGTAAATAATTGTTTAAATATGCAAGTGAATCTCATAAAATATCTTCTTTTTAAAAAAAAAAATCATTTTGGGAAAGTCTAATAGTTAGTTAGACACCCAAAAGAATAAAAACGGTAGCAGAACTCTTAAGTATTTTTTTTTTAAATTACATAAACATTTATTTATTTAAGAATAAAATTGTCTAAAATACTATTCACAATTTGTTATTTTGAAAATGAGACTTGTAATTTGAGAAGTATTAAAAAAAATAGAATTTGTATTTTGGGAGAAATGGATGAGCATTTAATTTAAAGAATCAAGTACTCCCTCCGTCCCTAAAAGTTTGTCCCATTTGACTTTTTAGTTGAATTTTGACCACAAATATATGACAATTTAATTATGCTCATGAAATTCTAAATTTTTTTTATTGATTCATCATTAATAATATTATCAACAACAACTTTTAAAATTTCATGAACATGATTAATCTCTCATAAATTGGTGGTCAAAATTTAACAAAAAAGGCAAATAGGACAAATTTTTAGGGACGAAGGGATATTTACAATTTTTATGGATTACAAAAAATACATATTAACCATGTGGTTCACATCGAAGAATATAACTATGTTATGGCCCTCTTCTTTATTTTTCCTAGGCAGATTTGCCTTTGACTCATCGTAGGCCTCATGTTTTGATTCTTATTATTGAATG
Organism: Adenophora triphylla var. japonica; assembly: GCA_022495995.1. Classification (NCBI taxonomy): domain Eukaryota; kingdom Viridiplantae; phylum Streptophyta; class Magnoliopsida; order Asterales; family Campanulaceae; genus Adenophora; species Adenophora triphylla. The sequence goes on along the minus strand of JAFEMH010005050.1, from coordinate 21,591 downwards.
TGCCGTGGAAAACTTTTTTATGATTATTTTATGCAGCTCAGCTCACTCCCTCTTTTTCCTATTTACAATCGGCCACAAACATCGCTTCTCTCTCGTCCAAATTAACTGTTGTATTTTTTAAATTTTTACTGATTTTAAGAAAAATTATTATTATTACGATTTAATGAAAAAATCTAAAGGATATTTTAATGAATCTGAGAAAGTATATGCTATGAGCAGCGAGTAACAAAGGATATTTTAATGAAAAATATGAATTTTTGCCCCAATTAAGCAAAGGAAAAATACTCTAAAATTTATTTACCCATTTTAATTAGTAAAAACAGTTTTCACTCATTTCAATTTATTTTTTGACTTTACCACTGAGCGAAACTATGTTAGGTTACATACGATCCGATTCTCTTAGTCTTCCCAAGGACAATGCTTCTATATATTATTACTAGTACATGCCCGTGTTCAAGAACACGAAGCTTTTTTTTTTTTTTAAGGACAAAATGGGAAAGGGACAAATATATGAGGGCAAAATGAGAAATTTGACGCTTGACACTATTCATAGTACTGTAGCACCCCTTCCCTCATTTATACTATAGATATAGATGATGCATTTTAAGCCTATAACTCAAATTAATACTCCCTCCATCCCAGGGGAGTGTGGATTTTTGGTCAACTTTGATCAACTTTGACCAATAATTTAAAAAAATAATAATGATCCTAATAAAAATACAAAAAATGTTATTGTTAATATTATTAAGCGTGATACAATAACAAATTTTTAAATTTTTATTAGGATCATTATTATTTATTTAAATTATTGGTCAGAGTTGGTCAAAGTTGACTAAAAATCCACACTCCGCTGGGACGGGGGGAGTATGTGATGAGAGTCTTGAGACATGTTTTTATTTTAAAAGAAATTAAAATAGCGTTGACATCTTGCCTTTTTTTTCTTGGGAGAATGCCCCATAAATTTTTAAAAAGTTTCATAATAAATAACTCATAAATTTCTTTTCATATTGTATTATTTTATAATAATATTGCGTACAATATAATATATAATAGTGAATACTCATATAATACAACATTCATTATGACAGTTGATGCCGGCGATCGAATTCCGGCGTTTTCCCGCTGTCGGTGGCCGGTGATCGGATTCCGACGGGGGGAGGCGGGGATGACAAACGGTGGCGGCGGTGGGGGACAGCTGCGGGCAATGGTAGTGGCAGGATGAAATATTGAGGATGATGTATAATAATTTTTAAATATTGCATATAAAATACAATATGATATAATACTTTCTAATAACTTATGGAAAATTCAAAATTAATAAGGAATTTGAGAAGAAATGATTTATTTCAAATGAAAATTACAAATAAAATTCCCTTTTTTTTTCTTATTTGATCTTACTTATTATGAAGACAAAAAAGGGCGACATATTTTAAATTGGCAAGAATAATCATAAAGGCCGACATTCCACATGGTCTAATTCTCTCAGTGGCCCATGAGAGTTCCACGTCTGGACCCCAGGTGAAGCTGTTGAATCATGCTTGGATTAGGATAGAGCCCGGCGGTTGACCGAAAAATACTAGTAGCACTTACGTTTTTAAATGAACTAAATACTCTTTATCCGTATGTATATATATATATATATACACACACTAAGAAGTTCTATATGTCAGGATAAGTATTTTTTTTTTTATAAGTAAAAAAAAAATTATTTTTTTAAGGGCAAAATGGGAAAGGGACAACTTAGTGAGGACAAAATGGAAAATTTGACTTATAAAACTGTTCATAGTACTGTAGATAGTGGAGGTGTGATTTATAATATAGATATTCCGACCGCACTATAAATTACACTATTTCTTTTTCGTAAACATTCCATTATAAAATAAATATTGTATAAAATAGAAATATTTTATTACTTTTATATTAATGAAACTCAGATATTATATTTACAACAACAATTTAATTATTATTTTCTACTTCATTTTTTCTCTCATATCTCATTTTTCATATTTACGATACATACTCCGCTAATATTTTTAATCAATTCTCATGTAAGTAATAAGTGTATAGTTTGTAGAAGAAAATACATATCTTATGTGCAAAGATATCAACGATTTGAGACACTTGTCGTAATATGACACAATGTTTTTTTTTTTGGAACGTTTGATATCGATAAATTGTGTTTTGACCCATGGTCAATCAATCGAAATCAGAAAGTATAAAAAGAGGTTGTTAAGGCAATTTTTGTGTTGTGTTTAGACCGGACACTCAACATATCGTCGAGATAGCCACGCTTACCGGAGATTTGGCACCGGCTAAAACTAAAATTGATGAAAGTCAAAATTCCTTACCCAATTCTGATGGTCAAACGACCAGAGTTGTGTACTCCACCAATTAACTGCTCTTTCCTCCAACCTTTGAGTTAGTAAACGTACGCTAAATAAATGGAAAAGGTTGTTACACTATAATTTGTGAACCACGTTGGTCAACTCACTTTATTGAATGCGGAAAACATTTATTAATTTCATCTAACTAATTAACATTCTAACCCAAACCACTAAAAAAATGCATGCATGTTTGCATTAAACTCCCTTTCCTTGCAAGTATATACGTGGCTTAATTGAGTATTGCTTCTTCTTTTCTTTTCCTTTTAAATTTTTAAAATTAAATAATACTTTAAATCACCCCCTTCGCCTCGATTGCCCTACTTTGACTTTTATAATCAACAACAACAACAAAATATTAGTAACAAAATAATTTAGTGTTGACTAATATGAATATTCATATGAAATCAGTTTTAAAAAAAAAAAGAAAAAAAGGAGGGGAGGGGAGGGGACAAAAGAAAGAAAAAATAATACTCCCTCCGTCCCTAAATGTTTGTCCCATTTCCCCTTTTCCTTTGTCCCAAAAAGTTGGTCTCATTTCCAAAATTAAAGCTTCAAAATCACTAAATTTTCAAAACTTGTAACATTTAGGGACGGATAATTACATAACGGCGGTGTATATTATCAATAATTTTCAAAGCGTTCGTAAAAATAACCAAAATTAAAGCTTCAAAATCACCAAATTAAAATGTTTGAAAAGTCAAATGGGACAAACATTTAGGGACGAAGGGAGTAATAAACGATAAATAAATTAAGAAATAGGTGGAAATTAGAACAACCGATTTTTTTATTTTATTTTCTTACCATAATTTTATATATGTAAATATTCCTATGTAATAATTTAGACATTAGAAATATTGTCAATAACAAATTTAAGATATAAAATTATGATTAAAATTAGATTGAATTGATTATAAAAAGAAAAAGTAAACCAAACTTTTCCAACTCACATTTCACATTTTGCATATTTTCTCTATAGGGACAGAGACGGCTTGAGCTAAGTACATGCAGATAAAATTAGCTTAGGATTTAGGATTTGTGAAATACTCCTTCCGTCCCATATTAGCTTATCCATTTATTATTGAGAATGAAAAATAAGAATTGAATATATATAATGCTATTAAAGTAGGAATTGTGAGTTGGTAGGAGAGAGAAAGTGGGGTAGAGAATAGTAAGTGAAAAGAAAGTGGGGTAGAGAATAGTAAGCGAATAGTTGTTGTGAGTATGTGATGTGGTGGATTTTGTATACATTATTTCCCTATTTTTCCTATGTATTTTCTTTCATTTTGATGTACTTTGGCTAGTTTTGATGTAATTGGGGCTTTATTTTTCATTTGAGCTTTTATTGTAATCCGGGGGTAGAATAGTTGTATTTAGTAGTTATTTTTCCGGATGTAATTTTGGTGCTTCAAAGTTATGCCTCAAGTATTAAAATTAGTGAAGTCAAAATCGACCGAGACGGAGGAAATTGAATTATTTTGCAAAGGGACCAAGTAATAGTATTAAATTGGGAAGTTAAAGCTTCCTAAACCAATGCAGTTTCCTAAACCATTGCTTTGACCGGGCATTGTGTGGCACAGAGGACGGGGCGTTGACCAAGGCATGGGAATGAGTGACCAAGGAAACGTGTACTGGCGAAGAGGAGTAATTTTAATTTAGTTTATTTTTCTTTTTCTTTATTTTTATTATTAGTTTTTAAGTTTTATTTGGGAAGGAGTATATAAATTCAAAAACATTATTATTTTAGGGTTGCTTCCTTTATCATCTTTTTCCCTAGTTTTCCATAGAACAAAGTTTGAAGCTTTTAAACATCCATGGAAGGCTAAATCTCTTTTGCTTTGGATTTGTAATCTTTGAACCGTCTTGACTTTTAATTGAGGTTTGATTTCTTTTGATTATTCTTCCCTAATTGCAATTTTACGTGTGCCTATTTCAAATTAATTTCTAGGGTTTTGAGAAATTGATCAATCCCTTAATCCTGTTAATTGATTATTGCTAGATTTCCCTTTTATCGTGTCGGACTAGGGTTGTCATTGTAGCATCTTCGTTATTCATGAATGTGTCATCTTGAATGGTGATTAAAGTAAAATTGGCTTTAAATCTATTTGAAATAATAATAGATTAATTCCTTGATCTTCATCTCTTAGAATTGCATCAATTTATATTTAGAACCTTGATCGTGTCGGCTAGGTTTTATTTATTAATTAGGGTTTTTAGTTGAGCGTGTCGCCGCTATTAACTACTATCAAAGAAGAGATAGAGATTTTATATCTCGTGATCAAGTAATTAGGGAGAAGAAAGAAAGAATCATTCCGGTGATATTGATTGATAGACGGGGATAATTTTGCATATCCAAAGTGTTATTTTACATTATTATTCATAACTTAGATTTCAATTCCCGTCTTAGGATTATAATTATTCAACAAACAAAAACCCCCCCATTTGTGTGCGTGACTTGATCGTTTGCAATACTGTTCCCTGAGATCGATCCTGGACTTCCCCTATCTACATTATTAGGAGTCCTTGTATTAATTTGTAGGCGTGCGACAAAGCCTATCAGTATGACAAGTGGGTCTCATAAATAAAAAAGTATTAAAAAATTTTCTTTTCAAAAAAGTGGGACTTTAAAGTGAGACTTTAAAGTGAAACGCCAAAAATATTAAAATGGGTAAAATTTTATGGGTCGGAGGGAGTATCCATTACGATCTTAGGGCTTGAATAGATAGTGAAATCAGTTACTGAGGACGTAAGTGGGAAAATTGCCGTACTAATTGGATTGCTTTTTACTGAGGACGTAAGTGGGAAAATTGCCGTACTAATTGGATTCCTTTTTGTTGTGAATTTGATGGTCTCCCGTTGCAATTAAGACAAAAAATCAACACACCCATAAGCACAATAATGAAAGTAACACACACAAGAACACAAGAGTTGTTTACCCGATTCATTCAACACATGAACTACGTCCGGGGGCAATTGCCAAGCCAATATGTTATTAGACACCTTCTAATATGTTGCTACAATGAGTTCTAGGTCGTATCTATGTTTATATAGTAATACAAGGAAAATCTAAATCAAATTAAGAAGAGTTTTAATCAAAATAGGAAACAAATCTGCTGTAGAAAATTCCCACCCGACACGTGGGCGGTCGCCCAAGCAGAAAATCCCACGAGCCATGACATTCTGTACACCTGGGCGGTCGCCCACCACCACATGGGCGGTCGCCCATCACAACAGAAAGTCCTCCGTGTTTTTCCTCCTTGATCTCAGCAACTCCTCCGACTTAGACTCCTTTTTCCTCATAGTTTAGGACTTCAATCCCAACAATCTCCCACCGAAGACTAAACTAACAAGCATAGAACACCCATCAACTCTCACCACGGAGTAAAGACCTTCGAACACATTTCCCCCCTCCCATATTGGCTTGAAACTACCGCACCTCTCCTCAAGTACTAAGGCGAGTTGAAACCAAGCGACGTTTCAACCTCTCCGTGTTAGATGATTCTTGCCTCCCCAAATCAGCTTCTACCTTGATTTCTCCCCGCAAGTCTAACTTCGCCTTCTCCCTCCAGACCCACCTTCCTCGCAATGCTTCCCCTTGAAACTTGGACACACCTTGTTTCTTGCATCGTCTGTTTTTGATCTGAAACCGCTCTCTGTTAGGGCACTTGGACTTCCACACCACGTTGATCAACTTTGTGTCCCCCCCAACATACCGTTTTTTGATGTCTCCCCTTTTTACACCAACAGGCCGGTTCTTTAGCCTCTTGCTCCCACCAGAACGAATGTCGACATTGTAGGTAGAGTACAACATCCTCCCCTTAACCCCACGAGCTACCACCTTAGCCCCTTTTGTGACTTTCCAAGACCCACCAATGAAAGAAACACCATACCCTTCACTGTCAAGTTGTTCTACAGAAATCACCCTTCTCCTCAAATCCGGAACATGCATCACGTCGTGTAGTTGTAAAATAGCCCCGTTAGGTGTCTTCATCATCACATCCCCCTTACCTTTGATCTTCAATGGTTGACCATCACCAAGATAGAGAACCCCAAAATCTCCAGTTTTATACCGCTTCATTGATTCTGCATCCCCACTAGCATGACAAGAAGCTCCAGAATCCAACACCCAATCTTCATCCGACTGCTCCTCTCCTAGGATTAATACATCTCCACCATCATCCACCACGTGTGCACCACCATCTTTTCCCGGACAGTCATAACTGATATGACCTAATTCGCCACAATTGTAGCACTTGACCTTTTTCCCCTTTTTTGGTCCTCCCCTTTTTCTCTCCATCCTAAGTGCAGCCCCATCTATGGAAGATTCTCCCCTTTTCTCTTTCCTTCGCAACTCCTCTTGAAGGATGAGATCTCTAACCTCCGTATACACCAATGCTGTTTTCGACGTACTAATCGTTGTGACAGTAACCTCCCAACTATCAGGCAATGATTTTAGTAGAAAACAAGCTAGCACTTCATCGGAGAAAGTAATATCAACACTTGTCAATTGGTCCACCATAACTTTGAAATTGCCGATATGACTTGTCGTTCCGCCTTCGACATCTTCGCATTCGCAAACCTCTTTATCAAATGCACCTTATTGATATTTGACGGCTTCTCATACATGACTGACAGCGTTTGTAGCAACTCCACCGTTGTCTTGGCCTCCATAGCGTTCCTTGCAACGTCGTCGGTTAGGGCACTCCTTACCGCTCCTAACGCCTTCCGATCCAACGTCTCCCAATCATCTTGTGACATGTCTTCGGGCTTCTCCTTCAAGGGTTTATGAAGATCCTTACAATAAAGGTAATCTCCAATCCTTGTCCTCCAAAACGTGAAATTCACACCGCTGAATTTCTCGATTGAGTTCTTCATCTGATTGCTTCACCAAGTCCCCAAGAACGCGATTCAAAAAATCAACTAATGAAACTTTGAATCCTCCGAACATTTGCTATGATACCAGTTGTTGTGAATTTGTTGGTCCCCCGTTGCAATCAAGACAAGAAATCAACACACCCACAAGCACAATAATGGAAGAAACACACACACAAGAACACAAGAGTTGTTTACCCGGTTCATTCAACACATGAACTACGTACGGGGGCAATTGCCAAGCCAATATGTTATTAGACACCTTCTAATATGTTGCTACAATGAGTTCTAGGTCGTATCTATGTTTATATAGTAATACAAGAAAACCCTAAATCAAATTAAGAAGAGTTCTAATCAAAATAGGAAACAAATCTGCTGCAGAAAATTCCCACCCGACACGTGGGCGGTCGCCCAAGACACTATGGGCGGTCGCCCAAGCAGAAAATCCCACGAGCCATGACATTCTGTACACCTGGGCGGTCGCCCACCACCACATGGGCGGTCGCCCATCACAACAGAAAGTCCTCCGTGTTTTTCCTCCTTGATCTCAGCAACTCCTCCGAGTTAGACTCCTTTTTCCTCATAATTTAGGACTCCAATCCCAACACTTTTAATAACCATCGATTTTCAATATATCAATTGGCTGAAAAATATACTCCCTCCGTCCCGGCCGAAAAGCCACAAAACTAGCCATGCACGCAAAATAAGAAATGTGATGTAGGAAAGAGAAAAAGTTTAAATGTTGTGAGTATGAAAAATTAAATAGGAGAGAGAATGAGTGTGATGTGATGTAGGAAAGAGAATGTTGTGAGTGTAAAAGTAAAATAGGAGAGAGAATAAGTGGGTGGAATAGTAATAAAAACTTTCCTTTTTGGGAAAGTATCTTTTTTTTAAATGAGACGTCCAAAATAGAAATTTGTGACTTTTCGACCGGGACGGAGGGAGTAATATTTTTGTCTATTTACTTGGGCATTAAACGCATATATTAAGTTCATTTTCCGCCATATGCTCTTTTATTTACCTTTAATTAGGAGAAATATGACCATTGTTAACTTTTCATTTAAAATTTAACGAAATCGCTAACTAGATGAGTTATTTGGTAATTTTACACGTAGTTTGATTTTGGTTTTTTCATTAACCATCAAGTCTACTTGGCAAGTTCATGCCATGTGTACATTCAAAATTTTGGATAAAAAGTTAACGAAGGTCATATTTCACCTAATTAAATGTAAGTACAAGGACATATGTTCGAAAAATAAACTTAGAGAGAAAATCTACGTCTACTAATGCCTAAGTAACGGGGCAAAAATATCATTTTTTTCGAATTGACATGTCATTACAGATTTAATGTCCGGCACACTTCAAAGTTCTCGCATGTATATAATACATGAGTTACATTTGAGATAATACTGATCACCGGTGATTGGATCCATAAAGTGTTTTTGGTGAACGTCAAAATTTTATTTTGCATATATAGACAATATTCCCTCCATATCAGAAAGTTAGTCCCAATTTGATTTTCAAAGTTAGTCTCACTTTTATTTTTCATGGCCAACTCAATCACACTTTGATCATAATTTTATAAAAATTTAATTATCCCTTTGCAATTCTAAGATTTGATATTGATTTATCATTAAAAATACTATTAATCACTATAGGGATAATTATGTTTTTATAAAGTTATCAAAATTAAATTGAATTGAATATAAAAGTTAAAGTATAACAATATTTCCGGGAGGAGGGAGTTTAATTCAAAATAATAACCTTTATTTTGCTTTCTAGTATTTAATGTATAAAAGAAAATAATAAAAGAAAATGACATTGCAAGTACCTACAGAAACATGATACTCCCTCCGTCCCAAACCAAGGGTTCATCTTTCCCTTTTGGGACGTTCCAGATCAAGAGTTCATTTCTAAAAAAGGCAAGTTTTTGAATATATTAATACCCTTATCATCTTCATATATTTACAAAAAAACCATTCATTATATCCTTATACATTCTCTCTCCTATTTCCTACCACACATTTAACTACTATTCCTCCCACTCATTCTCTCTCCTATTAAATATTTTAAACTTTTACATTCTCTCTCCTATTTCCTACCACACATTTAACTTTTACATTATCTCTCATATTTCCTACCACACATTTAATTACTATTTCCTATCTCACATTTAACTTTTATTCATTTTTTAAAAAATTTCTTAAGAAGCGTGAAATCCCCCCCATATACCTTTGGTCTGGGACGGAGGGAGTATAAAGTATTTTTATCATTAAGATTCCCCCTCACTGAAACACTGTAAATAATCAATCTATCTGTCCAAAAGTAAGTTATTAGATTTAACACGGTAAATACTAAATACACGACCCGTAAAATACAGAGAACGAAATATTCCAATTTTGCCCTTCCGTCTCGTGTGATTCTACACGATATCAATGCCTTTATCCCGTGTATATTCACACGACACACCTCGCAGAAAAATTTCAATCGTTCACCATGGACACTGCGAACGATATCATCATCAACAACGAAGCAGGTCTCCAATGGTTGATAGGTTCTCCCTTCGTCTCTCCCATCACATTAATATCCACCTTCAAGTGCATTCACACCCACCCCTCCGACCCCTTTTCACCCGATTTCGTCAGAGAATCAGGTAACCCTAACTCCCAATCATCTGATTCTTTGTTTGCTGTGCGTTTGTGATTGATTTAGTTGAATTTTTTCCGTGCAGATGATTTGAGGACACTTTTGTTGAAAGGGTTTGAAGTAATTGGAGCATTGATTGTTGGAAAAGGAGTTCTGATTTTAAAGGAATTGTTAGTGACGCCATTGATGCGTCCAGTAGAGGAACTCTCTTTTCAGTTTATCTCGTGTGAACTCACACGAGAATAATCTCGTGTGATTTTACACGAGATTTATCTCCGTCCACCATTAAAAGGGCCCTTTCATTTGATTGAATATTCAGGTTTTGGTAATCGGTTGTTTAGTGTTGATGATGATGATGGTTGTTGCTGTTTTGGTAATGGGTTTCGCCTAATTCTTCACTCATCTCGCATGGATCCACACGAGATGTGTATCGTGTGGATATACACGAGATGTATATCGTGTGTATCAACACGAGATGTGTCTCGTGTGGATACATACGAGACACATAAAACCCTTTAATTGGCAAATATTTGTAACTCAATCTCCATTTGGATTTTGAGGAAACTCATGTAGATGAAAAACACTTTAAATAAAAAAAATAAACGAGGTAGCCGTATACCATTTTTGACAAGATCGGGACACGTAAAACCCTAAAAACCCTAAATAATGGCAAAAATTTGTAACTCAATATCCATTTGGATTTTGAGGAAACTCATGTAGATGAAAAACATTTTAAATGTCATTTAGAATCTAGAAAAAAATTAAAAAAAATTAAACGAGGTAGGCGTATACCATTTTTGGCAAGATCGGGACCACGAGAAAACCACAAAACCCTAAATAATGGCAAAAATTTGTAACTCAATATCCATTTGGATTTTGAGGAAACTCATGTAGATGAAAAACATTTTAAATGTCATTTAGAATCTAGAAAAAAATTAAAAAAAAAAATAAACGAGGTAGGCGTATACCATTTTTGGCAAGATCGGGACACGTAAAACCCTAAAAACCCTAAATAATGGCAAAAATTTGTAACTCAATATCCATTTGGATTTTGAGATAACTCATGTAGATGAAAAACACTTTAAATGTCATTTAGAATCTAGAAAAAAATTAAAAAAAATAAACGAGGTAGCCGTATACCATTTTTGGCAAGATCGGGACACGTAAAACCCTAAAAACCCTAAATAATGGCAAATATTTGTAACTCAATCTCCATTTGGATTTTGAGAAAACTCATGTAGATGAAAAACACTTTAAATGTCATTTAGAATCTAGAAAAAAAAAATAATAAACGAGGTAGCCGTATACCATTTTTGACAAGATCGGGACACGTAAAACCCTAAAAACCCTAAATAATGGCAAATATTTGTAACTCAATCTCCATTTGGATTTTGAGAAAACTCATGTAGATGAAAAACACTTTAAATGTCATTTAGAATCTAGAAAAAAATTAAAAAAAATAAACGAGGTAGCCGTATACCATTTTTGGCAAGATCGGGACACGTAAAACCCTAAAAACCCTAAATAATGGCAAAAATTTGTAACTCAATATCCATTTGGATTTTGAGGAAACTCATGTAGATGAAAAACATTTTAAATGTCATTTACAATCTAGAAAAAAATTAAAAAAAATTAAACGAGGTAGCCTTATACCATTTTTGGCAAGATCGGGACACAGAAAACCCTAAAAACCCTAAATAATGGCAAAAATTTGTAACTCAATATCCATTTGGATTTTGAGGAAACTCATGTAGATGAAAAACATTTTAAATGTCATTTAGAATCTAGAAAAAAATTAAAAAAAATTAAACGAGGTAGGCGTATACCATTTTTGGCAAGATCGGGACACAGAAAACCCTAAAAACCCTAAATAATGGCAAAAATTTGTAACTCAATATCCATTTGGATTTTGAGGAAACTCATGTAGATGAAAAACACTTTAAATGTCATTTAGAATCTAGAAAAAAATAAAAAAAAATTAAACGAGGTAGGCGTATACCATTTTTGGCAAGATCGGGACACGTAAAACCCTAAAAACCCTAAATAATGGCAAAAATTTGTAACTCAATCTCCATTTGGATTTTGAGGAAACTCATGTAGATGAAAAACATTTTAAATGTCATTTAGAATGTAGAAAAAAATAAAAAAAAGATAAACAAGGTAGCCGTATACCATTTTTGACAATATCGGGACACGTAAAACCCTAAAAACCCTAAATAATGGCAAATATTTGTAACTCAATCTCCATTTGGATTTTGAGAAAACTCATGTAGATGAAAAACACTTTAAATGTCATTTAGAATCTAGAAAAAAATAAAAAAAATAAAAGAGGTAGCCGTATACCATTTTTGACAAGATCGGGACACGTAAAACCCTAAAAACCCTAAATAATGGCAAAAATTTGTAACTCAGTATCCATTTGGATTTTGAGGAAACTCATGTAGCTGAAAAACATTTTAAATGTCATTTAGAATCTAGAAAAAAATAAAAAAAAATTAAACGAGGTAGGCGTATACCATATTTGGCAAGATCGGGACACAGAAAACCCTAAAAACCCTAAATAATGGCAAAAATTTGTAACTCAATCTCCATTTGTATTTTGAGGAAACTCATATAGATGAAAAACATTTTAAATGTCATTTAGAATGTAGAAAAAAATAAAAAAAAGATAAACAAGGTAGCCGTATACCATTTTTGGCAAGATCGGGACACAGAAAACCCTAAAAACCCTAAATAATGGCAAAAATTTGTAACTCAATCTCCATTTGTATTTTGAGGAAACTCATGTAGATGAAAAACATTTTAAATGTCATTTAGAATGTAGAAAAAAATAAAAAAAAGATAAACAAGGTAGCCGTATACCATTTTTGGCAAGATCGGGACACGTAAAACCCTAAAAACCCTAAATAATGGCAAAAATTTGTAACTCAATATCCATTTGGATTTTGAGGAAACTCATGTAGATGAAAAACATTTTAAATGTCATTTACAATCTAGAAAAAAATTAAAAAAAATTAAACGAGGTAGCCTTATACCATTTTTGGCAAGATCGGGACACGAAAACCACTAAAAACCCTAAATAATGGCAAAAATTTGTAACTCAATATCCATTTGGATTTTGAGGAAACTCATGTAGATGAAAAACATTTTAAATGTCATTTAGAATCTAGAAAAAAATTAAAAAAAATTAAACGAGGTAGGCGTATACCATTTTTGGCAAGATCGGGACACAGAAAACCCTAAAAACCCTAAATAATGGCAAAAATTTGTAACTCAATATCCATTTGGATTTTGAGGAAACTCATGTAGATGAAAAACACTTTAAATGTCATTTAGAATCTAGAAAAAAATTAAAAAAAATTAAACGAGGTAGGCGTATACCATTTTTGGCAAGATCGGGACACGTAAAACCCTAAAAACCCTAAATAATGGCAAATATTTGTAACTCAATCTCCATTTGGATTTTGAGGAAACTCATGTAGATGAAAAACATTTTAAATGTCATTTAGAATGTAGAAAAAAATAAAAAAAAGATAAACAAGGTAGCCGTATACCATTTTTGGCAAGATCGGGACACGTAAAACCCTAAAAACCCTAAATAATGGCAAATATTTGTAACTCAATCTCCATTTGGATTTTGAGAAAACTCATGTAGATGAAAAACACTTTAAATGTCATTTAGAATCTAGAAAAAAATTAAAAAAAATAAACGAGGTAGCCGTATACCATTTTTGACAAGATCGGGACACGTAAAACCCTAAATAATGGCAAAAATTTGTAACTCAATATCCATTTGGATTTTGAGGAAACTCATGTAGATGAAAAACATTTTAAATGTCATTTAGAATCTAGAAAAAAATTAAAAAAAAATTAAACGAGGTAGGCGTATACCATTTTTGGCAAGATCGGGACACAGAAAACCCTAAAAACCCTAAATAATGGCAAAAATTTGTAACTCAATATCCATTTGGATTTTGAGGAAACTCATGTAGATGAAAAACATTTTAAATGTCATTTAGAATCTAGAAAAAAATTAAAAAAAAATTAAACGAGGTAGGCGTATACCATTTTTGGCAAGATCGGGACACAGAAAACCCTAAAAACCCTAAATAATGGCAAAAATTTGTAACTCAATCTCCATTTGGATTTTGAGGAAACTCATGTAGATGAAAAACATTTTAAATTTCATTTAGAATGTAGAAAAAAATAAAAAAAGATAAACAAGGTAGCCGTATACCATTTTTGGCAAGATCGGGACACGTAAAACCCTAAAAACCCTAAATAATGGCAAATATTTGTAACTCAATCTCCATTTGGATTTTGAGAAAACTCATGTAGATGAAAAACACTTTAAATGTCATTTAGAATCTAGAAAAAAATAAAAAAAAATAAACGAGGTAGCCGTATACCATTTTTGACAAGATCGGGACACGTAAAACCTAAAAACCCTAAATAATGGCAAAATTTGTAACTCAATATCCATTTGGATTTTGAGGAAACTCATGTAGATGAAAAACATTTTAAATGTCATTTAGAATCTAGAAAAAAATTAAAAAAAATTAAACGAGGTAGGCGTATACCATTTTTGGCAAGATCGGGACACGTAAAACCACAAAAACCCTAAATAATGGCAAAAATTTGTAACTCAATCTCCATTTGTATTTTGAGGAAACTCATGTAGATGAAAAACATTTTAAATGTCATTTAGAATGTAGAAAAAAATAAAAAAGATAAACAAGGTAGCCGTATACCATTTTTGGCAAGATCGGGACACGTAAAACCACAAAACCACTAAATAATGGCAAATATTTGTAACTCAATCTCCATTTGGATTTTGAGAAAACTCATGTAGATGAAAAACATTTTAAATGTCATTTAGAATGTAGAAAAAAATAAAAAAAAGATAAACAAGGTAGCCGTATACCATTTTTGGCAAGATCGGGACACGTAAAACCACAAAACCACTAAATAATGGCAAAAATTTGTAACTCAATCTCCATTTGGATTTTGAGGAAACTCATGTAGATGAAAAACACTTTAAATGTCATTTAGAATCTAGAAAAAAATAAAAAAAAATAAACGAGGTAGCCGTATACCATTTTTGACAAGATCGGGACACGTAAAACCCTAAAAACCCTAAATAATGGCAAAAATTTGTAACTCAATATCCATTTGGATTTTGATGAAACTCATGTAGATGAAAAACATTTTAAATGTCATTTAGAATCTAGAAAAAAATTAAAAAAAATTAAACGAGGTAGGCGTATACCATTTTTGGCAAGATCGGGACACGTAAAACCACAAAAACCACTAAATAATGGCAAAAATTTGTAACTCAATATCCATTTGGATTTTGAGGAAACTCATGTAGATGAAAAACATTTTAAATGTCATTTAGAATCTAGAAAAAAATTAAAAAAAAATAAACGAGGTAGGCGTATACCATTTTTGGCAAGATCGGGACACAGAAAACCACAAAACCCTAAATAATGGCAAAAATTTGTAACTCAATATCCATTTGGATTTTGAGGAAACTCATGTAGATGAAAAACACTTTAAATGTCATTTAGAATCTAGAAAAAAATTAAAAAAAATAAACGAGGTAGCCGTATACCATTTTTGGCAAGATCGGGACACGTAAAACCACAAAAACCCTAAATAATGGCAAATATTTGTAACTCAATCTCCATTTGGATTTTGAGGAAACTCATGTAGATGAAAAACATTTTAAATGTCATTTAGAATCTAGAAAAAAATAAAAAAAAATAAACGAGGTAGCCGTATACCATTTTTGACAAGATCGGGACACGTAAAACCCTAAAAACCCTAAATAATGGCAAAAATTTGTAACTCAATATCCATTTGGATTTTGAGGAAACTCATGTAGATGAAAAACACTTTAAATGTCATTTAGAATCTAGAAAAAAATTAAAAAAATAAACGAGGTAGCCGTATACCATTTTTGGCAAGATCGGGACACGTAAAACCACTAAATAATGGCACATATTTGTAACTCAATTTCCATTTGGATTTTGAGTATTTTCATAGAGATGAAAAACACTTTAAATGACATTTAGAATGTAGAAAAAAATTAAAAAAATAAATAGGCAGCCATTTATAATTTATACATCTCGTGTAAAAACACACGAAATATATGCTTCTATCTCGTGTTGATGTACACGAGAGGTTTAAAATCTGTAACCCTTCAAAACGAGCTGCGTTGAATTCGCCGTTTATAATTCCTTAAAACACACCTATTACGAGCAGAAACCATAAACCCCATTATTATTCAAAAAATCAATCTCTAAGTTCGTAGCATGGATTCCTCACAAAATTCTCTGACATTCTCCAAGTTTCAATGATCATAGCATAGATTCTTATGAGTATATTAACCTTGATGATATAGAATTTGTCCTTGATGAAGAAGAAGGAATCTCACCAAATTATCCTCCACATGAACATTCTCCAAGTTTCAATGATCCAAGCTTCTATGATCATAGCATGGATTCTTATGAGAATATTAACCTTGATGATATAGAATTTGTCCTTGATGAAGAAGAAGGAATCTCACCAAATTCTCCTCCACATCAACATTCTCCAAGTCTTAATGATCCAAGCTTCTATGAAGTAAGTTCTTAATCTTTTGTTTTGTATTGTGATCAAAATCGAAATCAAAATTCCATCTTGGACGGAGATAATTTCGTGTAAAAATACACGGCATAGTTGCTTACATATCGTGTACACTAACACGAGATGTCTTGATCTATGTCGTGTATTTATATGAAATATATACTTCTTGGAGCTTTGAGCGGCGAGTGCTTGTATTTTGCGGGGTCCATTTCCGGATATCGGTGATGAATTCACGACATCGAAATTATTTCCAAACGGGGATGCGCTTCTTGCACATGTACGGGAAATCGCGAGGCGTCGAAATATACACCTTGTTATACGAGAACTCGAAGAATAGAATTGGAAATAAACTAGCTTATGCGATGATAATATGTCATTTTGGTGGATATCGCGGGCTAGGAAGATCTAAGAATATAAAGAAGAGTAGTAGCGAAGAGAGTGTAGTTTTAAACTATATGCCAAAGAAAGGAGGGATGATGGGTTATGGGGTTATGTTGTAAGGAATGGTATACATAATCATGACTTTCCTTTGTATCAGGAAGGTTTTCCTCTCGGGAAATTGACGGGTGCCGAATATGACGTTGTGTGTAGGGCAAGTGAATGTTCATTGCGTCGAAATGACATAGTTGCGATGTTAAAGATGAACGATGAGAAGAATGTGAGCACTCCGATGCACGTCCGCAATGCCATCACAAAATATAGAGAAAAAGAACGACAAGGAAGGACCCCGCTACAACAATTCCTTAAATTACTCGTAGATCATGAATATACATACTACGCGAGGGAAGACGGCGAGAGTGGCATGATCGGCGATATATTCTTCTCTCACCCATTAGCAATGAAGATGCTAAAGCTGTTTTCCATATGTTGTACAAGGTGATTGCACTTACAACACCAAGCTGCTATGGTGTACTTCTTGCGGTTTGTAGGATTTACTTCCTTAGGGCATAATTTCACAATAGCGTATGCGTTCCTCAAGTATCGAGTGCGGATGATTACAAATGGGCATTGGACAATTTGCACGGCTGTTTACACCTCCCGGTTGCCCAGCAGTTTTGTCAGCGATCGTGAATTGGGTTTTATCGGCGCTCTCCGTACGGTTTTCCCGACACCGCACACTTCTTGTGTCGGAGGCATATCGAAGTCAATGTTAGAAGGCGTGGGTTGAGTCATACGGTATTTATTTATTTACTTATTTACTTATTTATTGATTTTCTTTGTTTATAATATATATAATTACTTAAATTACGGGTAGCGAGGATTTGGCGAGAATCATTCATGAGGAGTTTCAATTATGCAATCTCATTACCTCCGGCGAATGGGACGAACGTTAGCGAGGGCTTTGTGACCGTTTCATATCTTATCTGTATTATTGGATTACCTCAGCGATACATGGATTACTCCATACTCTCGAGAATATTATTGTCCATGCACACGGATGTGTTACCACACTTTGGGACCCATTACCACAAACGGGGCGAGGGTGAGCATAACGAGGTTGAAGAAGGCATTGGGGAGTGCTTCTTCTACTTTTGACACAATCTTCAAAAAGGCTCATAAGATCTTCGATATCCAACTAAAAAATATCAAACGGGGTATGAATAGATCAAAGACCAGAACTCCAATTGATTTGAGGACCCGTAATATGTATCACAACATATTGACTAAAGTGTCAGCGGAAGCCTTGCGCAATATCAGACAAGAGCGGGGTCGACTTGAGGAAAATCAAGCGGGGTCGTAATGGGGGTAATGTCATCACGAGGATGCTGCGGGTGTTACTACGGGCGAACACATGGACTTCCATGTAGTCACGAGATTGCAAGGATAGAGGGCTGTGGGGACGGATTGGTGGCCTCGATTCATGATTTTGGAAGAAGTTGGATATTGAAGTAAACAACCCTCCATCGAGCCTTCAATAAATAAAGACAATTTTCAAGCTATGTTGAATAAATTTGAGAAAGCACACGAACCGGTAAGGAGAAAGTTATTCAAAGCGATGGAAGAAGGGCTAAATCACCAAACAAGAGATGCTTACGAGCCGAGATCATATTTCAGGCGAATAAACCCGGACCAGGAAGTTCCGAGAGAAGCAGTCGGATTGGGAGCATACTAACAACTTTTCGAGTCCCAGTTACACCATCCTCGACTAGCAAAGGGTATAGATCTTCATTCATTTGTGGCTCACATTTCAATTAAGTTCTTGATGTATTTGATTTGCATGTTGATAGTATGAATGCTTCTCACTCTTTTCTTTGCCTATTTCGGGTCTAGATGCGCATTCATTGCATCGGCCCAAGCGAGTTCGGAGTCCACGCACAAATGGAAATCGGCTTGAGAACCCACACCATCTACCCCTGCTAGTACTCCTACGTCTCATCCACCGCTTTGCTTCCGGTCGTGGGAGAGGACGGGGTCGAGGCGAGGTCGAGGCGAGGTCGAGGGCGAGGACGGGATCGGGGTCGGGGTCGTGGAGAGGGAAATGGACGGCCAATCACGCTAGTATATACGGCTCTAAGTATTTGACGTCTTTTCCACCTTTCATTATCCCATATATTGGAGGCATCCCCTTGAGATGTGGCATCGATGGACATTGTGGCTATAGAGCCGTAGCGGCCTGAGATATTCGGAGATGAGGAGATGTGGGCTCAAGTGCGCTCGAGCTATTACCGTAGAGGTGAATGCTCGCGAAGACCTTTATCAAAGAGTTCTAACTTGGATAAATGTAGATGAACTCTTACGTAGGATTGCTTGCTATGCAGCGGCCAGCCGGGGCGATACTTATTGGATGGACCTTCCGGATCTTGGGCACATCATTGCCGCGAGGTATAATGTGGCATTCATTTCGTACTCGGCTAGCGGCGGCGGCTTATGTCTTCCGGTGGTTGTACCGCGGGAGTAGGACCACCGATAAACACGGTTGTGGTGGGACAAGTGAGAAACCATTTTATATTGGTATGATACTTAAGCTGTCTCATCTATATTTGTAATATTTAAGTGTCTTACTTAAATTCGTTGTATTCTTGTTATTACTTTTGCGGTTTGCACATGTCGAGGCAATGATTACCCAATTCCACCACCACCGAACACTTGGAGGGAACACGTGATCAGCGCAAGTCAGGCGATCCTCCAATCTGAGATAGGATAGCGGCATTTAATAAACTACATGATCGGGATACCCGTACAGAAGAGAAAGATTACGTAGGGGATAGTATATGTGTAATGGTTTTTGAATTATAAAGTTTGTATGAATGTTTGGATGTTTGAATTATATGCTTATCCTTGTTAACACTTTTATTTCGTATACAATTTTCATCGGTATGACTTTGGTCTTTGTTGTTATTCTTGATGTGTCTCGTGTATATCCACACGAGACACATCTCGTGTGGATTTACACGAGATGTGTCTCGTGTGGATCTACAGAATGTGTTCGTGTGGATCCATACGAGACACATCAGCAGCAACCGGACACGAGTAAACAACGACACCAAATAAGCAACAGCACAATCGGACACAACGGCTGACTATCCATTTCATACTCGCATCTGCCGATACCAAATAAACAACACCAAATAAACAACGGCAACAAATCCATAACTCCATATTCGGTACTACAAATCCATAACTCCATAAACAACAACAATACAATCGGTATACCATTACAGCAACAACTATCCATTTCCTACAGGAAAATAAATCCAACTCCATGTCGATACTACAAATATACCAAAACTCCATAATCAACAATACATAAATGCGACCTCCTGCATGAGACGACCTAAACCCTCGTGTGCCGTCTAAGTATATCTACTGGCGTACTCGGGGAGACTCGCATCTGTCACTAATGGAAGTATGAGATCTGCGATCGGCTACTGACCCCAGGCTGCGGTGGAACATCGGCCCCAGGGGAGGTGGGGGAGGTGGAATGTCAACGGGAGGATCGTGTATCGGATTAGATATCCGAACATGACTCCTAGCAGAAACTCACTCCATATAATCATCGGTCACGGGAGAAGATGTAGTATCTAGTGGTGGCCCCCATCGGGGAACGGGCTGAACTCATGCATGTCGAACTCCACCACCCGTCCCAAAAATCATCTCGCGTCACCATACTCCTTTTGGTATCCCTTCTGACCGCTTTGACAAAATACATCTCGTGGGAGTCACGGGGCCGTCTGGGGATCCTCTGCGGTACAGGCTGCACAGTAACACGATCAGGCATATACGCCTCGGTGATGTCACAAAAGCGTATAACCCCACGAAGTGTGAAGCCGGCGGAATCGAGTCCGCTCAGATACCATAAGGAGTCCAAACAACCTGTGAGTAGACTTTGTTAGGCATAGTCTACATAATATGAGTGATTGTAACAATTTGAAACGGTTTTAATATGAATAACTCACCCTATCAGCATGCATCTGTCGAGAGTGCGGCGATCTTTACTAGCTAGATGATCTAATCCCCTCCCAGTTTGTATCGGCACGTGACCATCTACGGGCTCTCGCGTGCCCTACTTGCCCGATGCGGGTCGAGAAGAGTCGCCGGAAATCAGGGAAGTACTCGTATATCCACCCCCTGAGATGTATGTAAAAAGTATTAAATACTAATCAAATGCAACATGTAATTACGAGAGGGGGAGTCGGCGAGTAAAAAGAAAATGAGTATAGTAAGATGTACCTCTAGCGATGTCGCCTGACCACCCATCTGCTTGCATCGGATCTGGACGCCTTCCCCAACTCTCGGTATAAATATGCCAATGTGGCCGATCCCCGGGAGAGAGTGGGGAGTCTCTCAAGATCCGTGCATAGAAAGGTAGAGGCTGAGGGCACCTTATCTGACTCTTGTCCACGAACATCGTGGAACCCGAGAGGTGCGGGATATCTGTGCCACGCTGGGCATCAGTCATGTAGCGTATACGGGAAGAAAAGAGGCCTGGACATCCTTGAATAAGTACACACGGTGCCTCCCAAAACCGAGGTGTCTAGCAGATGCCTGGGATAGGTCGCAGACTCGGATCCGGATATCGAATAAATTCTTTACACTGTTGATACTGTAAATTGAAGATGAA